>SRPY01000496.1:0-24959 GCA_018360145.1 Claviceps africana
AAAAATATAGTAAAGTTTAATAAAGGCTAAGTTAAAAGTAATATATAATTAATATAAAGTTATTTTTTATATTAAATATTATATTAAAGGTAGGTTACTATTAAAATATAAGCTATTTAAATTTTATTAGCTATTTTATTTACTTTAATTTTATTATAAAATTATTAAATATAGTAGTTAAAGTATAGGTTTAAAAAAGGAATTATTACTTTAGTTTTAATTAAAAACTATAATATAGCTTTATAAATATTAATAATAATATAAAGGTATTAAGTTTACTTTATAATAAAGGCTTTAATAATACCTTTAGCTATATTTTTATATTTTATTAAAGTATAATATAAGCTTATATTATAATTAATAAAGCTTTAAATAACTTAAATATAAAAAAGTTTAAATTTATATAATAAATATCTTTAAATAAATATAAAGAGTATAGTAAAGGTAAGTTATTATTATATTAGTTTTATAATAAACTTAAGTTAATAAGTTTTTTATTAAAGTTTATAATAAATTTAAATATTAAAAGAATAAGCTAATTATATTAATTAAATTATTATAATTTTAAGTTAAATTAATATTATTATTAGCTGTCTTTTTTTATTAAAGTAAATAAATTTACTTTTTTATAAATAAAACTTTAAGCTTAATTTATATAATTATTTTTAATAAACTACTTAAATAGTTTTAAATTAAGTTTAAGTTTTCTTTATTATATAGCTATATATTAAAATATTAGTTTTATTAAAAAAGTTAAGTATTAATATAAAGTTAACTATTATAAATTTAATATAAAGTAAAGTAATATAAAAGGGAAAGAAAATTAAAGATATAAAAGACTTTTAAAGAACCTTTATAAATATTATATAAAAGGCTATTATTTAGCTATTAAATATAAAGTAAGCTTTATATAATATAGTAAAGGCTTAGGTTTAATATATTATTTATATAAAAAGTTTAATAAAAACTATTATATAAATAAGGTTTATATAATATATTATATTAAAGGTAGTTAAAATATTAAACTAAAGAAGTAATATAATACTACTATAATATTATATTATATATATAGCTTTTATTAAAATAATAAAGGCTATTTTTATAAAATAATTAATATAATTATTTATTTAAAGCTTTAAAAAAGTATTACTCTCTTTAGCTATATAAATAATTTATATTATTATTATTACTTTTAAAATTTTATTTATAATATTAAAAAGGGAAATTAATCTTTATATATTAATATATTTCTTTTTTTTAAGTAACTTTCTTAATTTATAAAGAACTATAACTTTAGCTTTTTAAAATAAAGCTAAGTAGTATTTAATATAGTAGTATATATTAAGTAAGTTAAAGAGAATATTAATAAATAATTTATTATAGGCTTTAAAGAACTTTATTAAAAGCTTATTAAATTTAAAGGCTTTTTAGCTAGCTAATCTTTTAATTATATTATATATCTTTAAAGCTATAAAGTAGTCTTTCTTTAAAAATATAATAAAGTTAAGTTAAAAGTTAAGGTTAGCTAATATATTATTTATATAAATAATTAAAATAAAAAAGAATTTATTAAAAAATACCTTTATTTTATTATAATAAAAAATAGCTAAAGGTATATTATTATTATTAAAATAAAAAATTAAAATTTAAATAGTTTTAAGTAATAAACTATTATAAAGTTAAGTTTATTATTTTAGTTTTTAAAGGTTATTTTTCTTAACTATTATATTTACTACTATATAATATTAAAAGCTATATTATTTTTTATAAATAACTTATTTTTAATTTAAAGCTATATTAATAATTATCTATTAGCTTACTTTATTATAATAATATTATTAAAGTCTTTAAGTATATTTTATATTATAAATAGCTTTATAAACTTTAAAGGTTTATTATAGCTATACTTTAAAGGTATTATAAAAGCCCTTTAATATAAAAAAAGTAATAATAGTAATAAGTTTAGCTATAAACTATATAATAAAAAAGTTACTTTAATAAAGGGTATTAAAAATAATTAATATAAAAAAGAGATAAAAGTAATATATTACTTTTATAATAATAAGTATTTTATTTATTTAAAGCTATTTAAAGTAATATAAAGGTTATTTAATAATATTAATTAAAAAACTATAATTATAAAAGGTAATATAAATAAATTATAAAATATAGTTAAATTTAATAAAGTTTAATTTTTTTAAAAATTAAGTTTAAAAGTTAATAAAAAACTAAATATAATTAATAATACTATTTTTTTTACTTTATATTTATTATATTATTTTACCTTAAAGTATAATAAACTTAAATTACTATTAAATAATAACTTTTAAAAGTTTATTACTATTAAATAATATATAATTATATTAATTTTAAAGAGAGTAATATTAATTATAGTTATTAATAAAAATATAATAATATTATAATAATTTTATAAAAAAGTTATAAAAAAAAGTTATTTAATTATAATAATAAGTAAAAAAGTAAATAAAGTAAATATTAATATTATAAAGAGTTATAGTATATTAATTTATATTAAACTATATTATTTATAAGCTAAAGCTATATTAATAATAAATATAAATAGTTATTCTTTTACTTTAAGCTATAGATTAATAGAAATTTAAGCTTAAGTTTAAAAGGTTTTTATTAATATTATATAGTTTTTAAATTATTACTATATTAATTTTAAATTAAAACTTAAAAGTTAAGTAAATAAGTTATATTTTCTTTTATATATTTTAATATATTATTTATAATCTTATATTTAATTAAAAAGTAAAGGGGTTTTTTATAATAAAAAGGCTAATTTAATATTAAAGTAATAGCTAAAAAAGGCTTTAATAATGCTTTAAAGCTTTAATAAAGGGGATATAAATATTATATTAAAGCTTAAATATTAATTATAGTTACTTTAAAGGCACTTACTTTACTTTTAAAGTAAGGCTTTATTAAAAAAAGTATTATTAGCTTATTTATATTAATTATAAATTAAAACTTTAATTTAGCTATTTATATTTATAAAAGGTAATATAAATAAAGTAGTAAAGCTATTAAGTTAGCTTAAGTATATAATATAAGCTTTTATTTAATAGTTATTAATAATTAAGTAGTATTTTAATTAAATAAAGTAAATATTTATATAGTTAATATATTATTTTTACTTTATATTTATAATAATTAAGTAATTAATTTTAAAGGTATATTTAATAGTAATATAATAGCTATAATATAGAGTTATAATATAGTATATAATAATATAGCTAAATTTAAAGTATTAATAATATTAATATAAGTAAAAAGCTTTATTATATAATTTAGCTTTAAATATTTTAGCTTTATAAATAACCCCTTTATAGTATAGTTTATTAGCTATATTAATATCTTTAATTTTAAAAATAAAGAGAGCTTATATTATAATATTATAGGGTTTTTATATTATTACTTTAATAATATTATTACTATTAATAAAGAAAAAATAATAAAAAATATCTTCCTTAATAATTTAATATATATAATAAATAAAGAATTCTTTAATAATAATATTAAATATTTATTAGTTTAATATTATATTTAAGCTAAAAGTAGTTTAAATTTATTTTATATTTTTAATATAAAGTTAAGCTATATCTTTAAAGATAACTACTATATTATTACTATAAAAGCACTTTATAACTACTATAGTATTTTTATTTATAGCTTTATTAATAATATAAATAATATATTTTTAGCTATATTATTTAATTACTTTATTAATTAAATTACCTTTAATAATAATCTCTTTATAAATATAAAGTAGTATTACTATAAATATAGTTAAGTAAATAAGCTTATTAATTATTAAAGTAATACTATTAACTATAATTTTAACCTATATTATAGTTAATATAGATTTAAGCTAAATAGCCTTTTTAATTACTCTTTTAATTATTACTTTAAGGTTAATAATTATAATTAGTTTTTAAAGGTTAATAAATTACTTATACTAAGCTTATATTATTTCTATATTAATAATATATAAAATAACCTTTTAAACTCCTTTTAGTAAAAAGGTTAGTATAAATTTAATAATTTTATTATATTTCTATTATAAATAAACTAATATTTAATCCTAAGCTATATTAGCTATAGTTATAATAGATCTAAGCTGCTAGCTTAGATGTATAGTGGTAATAGTAAGGGAAGCGTTATAGAGCTATAATAGAACTATTATAGTTCTATAAAAATAACTTAGTAAAACTATTATAATTATATAAAAAAAACTTAATAAAGCTAAATAAAACCCTAAGCTTTTATTTAAATAAATATCTATATAAACTAAAATAGTTTCTCTTTACTCTTTACTCCCTTTTAAAAAGAGATAAAATTAATATAAACTTTATTAATACTAAAAAGTAATATACCTTTAGGCTAATTTATAATATATATTAATTTTTACTCTCCTTAACTTAATTATTATAAATTAGTAATGAAATTAATTAAAAATAAAATAAAGACACTTTAAAGAACTATAAATATTTCCTATAGTACTATAAAAGCTATATTAGCTTTAAAAGCTAGTAATATAGTAAATAATATAGTTAAAATTACTATAAAGAGTAGTATTAATAACCTTTTAATCCTTTACTTTAATAGTAATAAAGACTACCTTTAAATTAATTATAGAAAAGCTAAAATATAAACCTCTCTTTATAAAAAAACCCTTTAATAAAAACTAAAATTTATTTAAAGTATAGAAGTGTTTTATAGCTTATAAACTTAATATAAACTAAAACTTTATTAATACTAATTATAATTAATAGTTTTATATTTATTAATACCTTTTATTTAAAATTTAAAATAAGGTTTTAACTTTTTTTAAAATTAATATAAATTTTACTTATAATTTAGCTTATTTTCTTAATTACTTTAGCTTTATATTTTTAAACCTTTATTAATAAAAGTATATAATTATAAAACTAAATTAGCTATATTAATATTTAAAAAAATAGTTTTTAAACTTTTATATTTAATTTAAATAAAAGTTAGCTTTAATTAAAGAATTAAAATAAGTAAATATAATAAAGCTTACTAAGCTTTACTTAATATTTAATAAATATATATATAACTATTATATTAGCTATAATATATTTTATACTAACTATATTAATATAGTAATATACTATTAAAGTATTATCTTTAATATTAACTTTTATTAATTTAAAGAGAAGTTTTATATTATTTATTAAATAAAATTATTTTAAAATTATAATAATAATATTAAAATAATAAATATTAATACTATAGGTTTTTAGTTTACTTTTATAAAGCTTAAAAATAAAAGTTAATAAAGCTTTAGCTTTAAAAAATTAATAGCTTAAACTATATAAGTTTTTATAGCTAAAATATAGTATTATTATAAAATAAGTTAATACCTTTAGTATAGCTTAGCCTTTTATATAATAGCTAAATACTCCTTTTTTTAAGTAAAGTGCTTATAAAAGAAATTTAAAGTTTCCTTTATTATAATAATAAAGAAGGACTTTATTAAAGCTTTAAATATATTAAGCTTAAAAAATAACTCTTTCTTTAAATAAACTTTATTAAAGAAAATAAATATATTTAAAACTACTTTATATTTATTATAAATAATAATACTTTAAGTTATTAAAAAATTAAATTAAATATAGAAATAAAACCCTTTTTTCTTTCTTTTCTTTATAATAATTTATTATTTATTTTAATATAGGTAAATAGTAGTTATAATAGTTTTATAGCTATAAATAAAAAAATAATATAATAATTTAACTTTATATAAATAGCCTTACTTTAACTATATACTATAACTATAGTAATTAAAGCTATTAATATACTACTCTTTAATAAATAAACTACTTATTAAATACATTACTTTATTTAGTTTTAAATAAATATAAATAGCTAAATATTTTTAATAGTAGCCTATATTATTTTAAGCTTAATTTAAAACTATATTTTAAGCACTTTATAGCTTATTTAAAATAATATTAAACTCTATATAGCTTAGAATTAATTAGTAATTTAAAGTAAAAATAGTTTAATAATTAAACCTTTTTCTATAAAATATATAAATAAATCTATTATTATTATTTTAAAATTAGTCTATATAGCTATAGTGTAGTAAGCTATTAAAACTTATAAAAATATATAATTTTTAGCTATAACCTTAAAGGAAATTAATTTTATTCTCTTTCTCTTTATAATAATATTCTTTAAACTAAACTTATTATTAATTATTTTACTAAAACTTTATAACTTTATAAATTTATTTTAAAAAAATAAAGCTAATGCTTTTTCTCTATATTAAAGATATATAAATTATTATATATACCTTAAGCTAAGCTTAAATAATATACCTTTAAAACTTCTATAGGCCTCTTTATATAATATACTTTAAAACTAACTATTAAAAATCTATAAATAAATTATTAACTTTATAAATAAAGGTTAAATATATATTTTATTTTTTATAGCTATAGTATTAATATTTTTAATTTAAAAGGCTAAAAATAGCTAATAGGTTTATATAAATTACTATATATTTAATAAAGTAATAAACTAAGATTATTACTTCCTTTTTTTAATAAAAGAAATATTTTATTTACTTTTTAAAGTTTATTAATTTATAAAATTAAATATTTAAGCTATTTTTTACTACCTTTAAGTTATAAAAGGCTATAAGTATTTTATAGTATTTTAAATTTAATTTAAACTTTTTAAATAATTAATTTATTTATTTAGCTTTATAAAAGCCTTAGCTATATTTTAATAATATATTAATAAAGCTTTAAAAAATACCTTAAAAGTAAATATTATAATATACTTAAATAATATTTTAATCTATATTAATAACTTTTAAAAAAATTATATATAATATATATAAAAGGTTCTTTATTATCTTTAAAAGGTAAGCTTTAACCTTAATATTATTAAGTATAGTTTTAAAGTTATTAAAGTAAAATACCTAAGGTTTATTATAAAAGTAAAATAAATAATATACCTTAATTTAAAGAAAATTATAATTATTTAATAGTAAAAGGCTTTAATATAAATTAAAGAAGTATAAAGCTTCTTAAAATTTAAAAACTTTTATTAAAACTTTATTATTAATTTTTTAAACTTAATAAAGCCTTTTTTTTAATTTATATAAAAGAGTATATTATTTATTTAGTTTAATAAATATAATATATTATTTTAAAAGCTTAAAAATATATTTTTTTTTTAATATTTATTTAATAAAACCTTAAAAGAGATATAGTAATAAAGGTAAATGCTTTTAAAAAGGCCTTTAAAGAATATCTTTTTTAATATAATAAAAAGAGTGTACTTTATTTAATAGTATATTACTTAGCTTAACTTTTTAAAGCTAAATAAAACTATATTATTTATAATAAAAAGCTATTAAGTATTATTTTTTACTTTAAAGCTTAGTTTATAAAGCTTTAAAGTATTTTTTATCTCTTTATAGTTTTTATAAATTATAAAAATTTAAAATACTTTATAGTACTTTATATAATATTTAAATACTAAGTAAAATAAGTAGACTTATTATTCCTTTTTAATTATAAACTTTAATATAAACTTAATACTTAAGCCTTTTAATTTAATACCCTTTTATATTATAAATAAAATAAGTTTAAATTATCTTTAGTATACTATTCTTTTATAGCTTTAATATATATTAATAACCTTTTAGCTTATATTAATATTAATATTAAATAAAGTTTAGCTAAAGCTTTAAAGGTATATTTCTTTTATATAGGCTTACTTTTAAGTTTATTAATCTTTTTAAATATTTATTTATATACTTTATAAAATTAAGTAATTACTATAAACTCTTTTTATTTAGCTAAATAATATATAGTTTAATAAAGGAAATAATAATTTTTTAATATAGTAAAAACTTAAATTTAAATTATAAATTACTAAATTAATATTTATAGTACTTTATAGTTTTAAGGCTAGCTTTAAGTACTTACTTATAAATTACTTATTATATCCTTTATTTAATATATATATAGTTTTTTATTATTTAATTATTTAAGTAAAAATATTATATTTTGTTATGGTCTAGCCCGATTGGGCCATCGCGAGTGTCAGGCGCAGACATAGTGGGGTTAGCACATCCTCTGCCAGCTGCGTGCCAGCTGCACTAGTAAGTAGCTAGGACAAAAGGATACGTATTGATCAGAGTTGCGGGTCTCTGGTCAATTGACACTTATATTGCCGGTCGTACGCAGGGCTTGGCAACCGCCGCCAGCTGCAGGCTAAGCTAGACTAGGTCAAAGACCTAGCCCATCACATATTTTAAGTATTTATTTAGAATTATTATTAAAAATATCTCTTTTAAAATATAGCTTAGTTTATTTAAAACTATTATTACTATATTAATTATAAAAGTTATTAGCTATATTAAAGCCTTTTTAAACTAATTTTAATACTAAACTATTATTAATTTTAAATATTAATAAACTTTATAATAAACCTTTTTATTATAAATAAAATAATATTATAATACTTAATAGTTATTATAAACTAATTATTTAAGTTTATTTAATTAAAAGTAATAACTACTATAACTATTAAGGTATATATAAAATAATTTTATTTATATTAATAATGTTTTTATAAGTTCCTTAAGTAAATTATTTTAAATTAAGGCTTAAATTAAATAAGCTAATTTTAATTAACTCTTTACTTTTTAATAAATATAAAATAGCTTTTATTTACTATTTATTACCTTTAAATAAATAAAGCTATAAAATAAGCTAATTAAAAGGTTTAAATAATTTTATAAATTATAGTTAAGTTTTTTTAGTTTAATTAAGCTAACTACTTTTTAATATATTAATTAGCTTTAAATAATTAAACCTTTTTAATTATTAAAATAAGTATTAATATAGCTATATATAAATTTAATATACTATTTATTAATTATATTTTAAATATATATTTAAGTTTAACCTTTATTAAAGGCTATACTATATATTTTTTAAAATACCTTTAAAAAAGCACTATATTAGCTTAAGTAGTAATTAATTTTATTTAATAATAATAATAAAACTTAATTAATTACTTTTAATATTTAATTAAGTATTTTATAATAAAAAATATAATTTAGCTTAATCTTTAATATATTAAAATAAATAAGCTATTATAAAAACTAAATTAAGTAATAATAAAGTACTATATCTTTAATATATTTATATTATTTACTATTTACTTTAATATTTTTTATAGTATTTATTTAGTTTTTTATATTAATTTCTTTAAATATATTATTATTAATTTATTTTTATTATAAATACTTATTAATTTTTAGCTAAATTTAACTCTTTTTTTTTTAAATATAACTTAAACTTTATTAAATATAAAGTAAAAGAGATTTTTATAATATAAAATATATAAAGTTAAAATAAATAATAACATATTTTAATTTATTAAAAAAAGTATATTTAATTAATTTAAAAACTATTAAAAAACTTTAAAAATATAAAGGCACTTTTTTATTGTAAAGTATAATAAAGAAATATATAAATAAGTAATAAATTTAAATTAATATAGATTTAAACTTTTAATTTATATATTAAAAATTAGCTTTAAACTATTTTATAATTAAATTCTTTTATTACTTTTTTATTTTTATTTCTTTACTTTTTTATATTTTTTATATTCTTTATTATAATATAATATTAATAATTAAAAAGCTAAAGTTAAAATTTTAATAATTTTTTATAAATCTTTCTTTAACTTTCTTTAGCTTTTTATATTTTTAATTTTAAAAAAGTAAAGGTATTTAATATTATATAATTAAAGTTATATTTAAAGAATTTATTTAACTTTAAAGAAAATAATTATTATAGTAATTTTAATTTTAAAAACCCTTTACCTTTTTTTAATTTAATATTTTTTAATATATTAATAAAGGAAATATATTATTTAACTTTTAAAGTTAATTTAATAAAAAGTAATTTATAATATAAATAAATATAAATATCTTTTAAAACTATTTTAAATTCTATTACTTTACTAAATAATTATAGTATTTAAAGTAAAGATATAATAAAGGTTAGTTTTATTTTATAGTAAAGATATTTTAATATTAATATAAGTAAATAATAGTTTTAAAAATAATATAAATATAATTAAAAATAAAAGTTTATTAAAATTCTAACCTTTATTTATAAACTATAGGCACTTTAAAGGTCTTTTATTATATAATATAAAGCTATAGTTACTTTATATATTATATACTTTTATTAAATACTTTTAAAAAATAATAAATAATATAGTAATAAATATTATAAAATATTAAAAGAATTTATGAATAGCTTTATATTATAGGCTTTATATAAATTATATTTAATTAATATTTATATTAAGTAAAAACTAATTTAATTAATAAAGGAAATAAAAAAAAATAAACTTTAAAGTAAAAGAAATATAGATAATATTTAAAATAATTATAATATCTTTAAAATTAAAGAATAAAAAAGTATTAAAAAGGTTATAAAAGTAATATTTAAATACTATAATTAATATATATATTTTTTTTTAATTTTTACTTTTTATTTAATTAAATAATAATTTATTTCTATAGTAATATTAAAATAGTAGTAATAGTATTTAAAGATTTTTAATATAAAATTTAGGCTTATTTTAATATTTTAAATATATATAAAGCGTTTTAATTTAATAATAAAAAGGAGGTAAAAATACCTTAATTTTAATATTAAAGTATTAAAAATAATATTAATTTATACTTTAAAATTAATAAAGTAAAAGTTAAATGGTTCTTTAAAGCCTTTATAAAATAGCTTTAATATATTTATAAAATTAATTTAAAAAAGTAAAAAAGTAATAATAAATATTAAAGGTATTTATTTATTTATAGTAAATAATTTATTTATTTATTTATTTATTTACTCTAAGGGGCATAGAGCCCTTAGCTAGTACCTTATTTTAGTAACCTATATAGAAAAAACCTTAAAATAAAGGGGAAAACCTATATATAGTAATAGATATAAGTACTAAAGGGGTTTAAATTAAGCTTTAAGTAGTATTTATTATAAAAATTAATACACTATTAATTAAGCTTTAGCTATAGTTATTAAAAAGAGTTTAGTAAAGAGTGTAAATAATATATATAAAAAGGTATATAAAAATATATTAAATTTAAAGAGAGAGAGGGTAAAGACTTTATAGGCTTAAGTTAAACTTTATTTAAAGCTAAGCTAAGTTATTAAAAAAGGTATAGTATATTAGTTACATATAATAGAATATAAAGTAAAATAAAAGGGTATAAAAGGTTATAAAAGGTTATAGGTTATAATATAGCTACACTATTAATTTAAAGGTATATTAATTATTAAATTAAGTAATTATTATATATTAAATTATTAAAAGTTATTAATTTAATAAATACTAAATATAGAACTAAGTTAAGCCTTAGTAGTAAATAATATAAGTATAGTATAGTAATAAAATAGTAGTTATTAATTATTTAAATAGGTTTAATATACTAATAAATAATTTAATAAGTAATTTAAAGTGTTACTCTTTTTTTATAAATAAAGGGAACCCTTTTAAAGGTTTTTTCTTTTTTTCTCTCTTTCTTTTTTTATACTTAATTAAAAAATTATAAATACCTCTTTCCCTTTTAAAATTTAATATAGGCTATTTTAGTTTTTATATTAAAGCTAGTTTAAACCTTTAATATTATATTAATTCTAAGTAGTAAAGAAAATAGTTAGTTAATTAAAAGTTAAAGGCTTTTTAATAAGTATTTAATCTCTTTCTATACTTATTTAAGCTTTAACTTTAATTTATATAAAGTATAAAGTAGGTATTTTTATACTCCCCTTACTTTATTAAAATAAAAGATTTTAATATTTATTACTATAATTAATTTAATAAATATTTAATATAGATTTATAGTAAAGCTACTATAGCTAATTTAAATTTTAAGTATTAGTTTAAACTATTTTAAATATATATAGCTTAGTAAGTTATATTTAGTAAATTTAAGGTTTAATATAAAGCTAAGTTAAATATTAACTAAAGTAAGCTTTATTTAATATAATAGTAGTTTATAATATAGTGTAAAAAGTTATAAACTTTTAAGCTTAATATAACTTAAGTAATTCTATAGTATTTAATATAAGTTTAACTTAATTCCTTAGTAAAGGTATATTAATAACTAATATTATATAGTATAATTTATATAGAGTTATTTAGTAAATAACTAAGCGCTTTATTAATATTAAGTTAGCTTTAATATAAGGTTTAAATTAAGCCTTTACTATAATTATTAACTATAGTAGTATTTTTAAGTATAAAATATTAATTTATATAAATTAAATTATTTATTTATTAAAGTAATAAAATAACTTAATAAAATAATCTTTAATAAAAGTAAGTAAAGCTTATATTAGCTTTAAAGTAATAGTAAAGGGGTTTAAAAATAAAGAGAGAAAAGATAATAATAATAGTAATAAAGTAAAGAGGGAAGGGGTTTAAAGAAGGGGCTATAGTAAAAGAGGTATAAAGATATATAGGCAGCCCTATAGCTAGCTTTATAATAAATAAGTTTAGATTTTTTTATTTTCTTTTATTTTTCCTTTTATTTTTATTTCTTTTTTTTTTTATTATTTTTTTTATTTTGTTTTTTACTTTTATCTCTTTTTTTTATAAATAAAATAAAATAATTTAGGGCTTAATTTAGTTATATATTAATATTAATATAAATGCTAAGGTATAATATATTAATAGTTTAAAGTAATAAAGATAAAGTAATAAAGGAGCTTATATTAAGCCTATATTAAGGACTAAAAGGTATTATTATTTAT
The DNA here is from genome assembly GCA_018360145.1 of Claviceps africana. Lineage (NCBI taxonomy): Eukaryota > Fungi > Ascomycota > Sordariomycetes > Hypocreales > Clavicipitaceae > Claviceps > Claviceps africana. The sequence continues at coordinate 12,864 of SRPY01000496.1, forward strand.
TACTATTTATTTTATAAAGTAAAGGTAAGTTAATAATATAAAAAGTAATTAATTTTAAAGAGCTACTTTATTAAGTATTATATAAAGCTAAATTAATTAAAGGTAGTATAAATCTCCTTTAAGTTTTAAATTAAGCTTACTTTAAACCTTAAAAGGTAGAGATAATTATATTTAAAATATTAAAAAATAAAGTAATAAATATCTTTATAGTTACTTTAATAGTAATATATTAATAAATTTATATAAAAAATATAGTAAAAGTAAAAAAAAAAGTTAAAGCTAATTTTTTTAATATAAAGTTAAACTAAAGTTAATAATTTAAATTTAATAAAGTAATAATAAAGTTAAAGTATTTTTTTTTTAAAATAAAAGTTTAAGTTTTATTTAATTATAGTAAAGTATTAACTTAAGTGTTATTAAGCTATTAAGGCTTATTTTTAAAGCTATTACTCTTTTTAATTTAATTTTAGTGTTTTAAATATAAAGAATATAGTAAGGTTTAGTAAAGGCTAAGTTAAAAGTAGTATATAGTTAATATAAGGTTATTTTCTATATTAAGTATTATATTAAAGGTAGGTTATTATTAAAGCGTAAGCTATTTAGATTTTATTAGCTATTTTATTTATTTTAATTCTATTATAGAATTATTAAGTATAATAGTTACCTGGGCAGTCTGTTAAGAATGGTCCCGCAAATCGGGCCTAAAGTTCTATCTACAGAAAAGCGAACTCATTCACTTTAGTAGAAAGAGACAGCTAGTAACGACGCTAATCTAACTTAGAACTACAACGGTTGAGCTAGTGTAGTTAGCCCGTTTCCTTAGTATTTAAATTTACTATAAACTTTAATAAAAGGCCTATTAGCTTAAGCTTACTATAAAACTAATATAGTAGTAACTTACCTTTACTACACTCTCTATATCTACCTAAGGGTGCTTACTATATAAGTTTAAACTTCTCTATACTTAAGTTATTTAAAGCCTTATTAGCTATAGTATAGGCTTATATTACACTTTAACTAAATATAAAGATATAGCTAAAGGTATTACTAAAGCCTTTACTATAAAGTAAACTTAATACCTTTATATTATTACTAATATTTATAAAGCTATATTATAGTCTTTAATTAAAACTAAAGTAATAATCTCCCCTTTAAACCTATACCTTAACTATTAAGCTTAATAATTTTATAATAAAATTAAGGTAAATAAAATAGCTAATAAAATTTAAATAGCCTATACTTTAATAGTAATCTACTTTTAATATAATACTTAATATAAAAAATAACTTTATATTAACTATACACTGCTTTTAACTTAGCTTTTATTAAACCTTACTATATTTTTTATATTTAAAATATTAAAATTAAACTAAAAAAAGTAATAGCTTTAAAAATAAGCTTTAATAGTTTATTAATACTTAAACTAATACTTTATTATAGCTAAATAAAACTTAAACTTTTACTTTAAAAAAAAGGTACTTTAACTTTATTATTACTTTATTAAATTTAAATTATTAACTTTAATTTAGCTTTATATTAAAAGAATTAGCTTTAACTCTTTCCTTTAATTTCACTATATTTTTAATATAAACTTACTAATATACTACTATTAAAGTAATTATAAAGATATTTACTACTTTATTTTTTAATACTTTAAATATAACTACCTTTATTTTTTAAGGTTTAAAGTAAATTTAATTTAAAATCTAAAGAAAATCTATATTACTTTTAATTAACTTAGCTTTATATAATACTTAATAAAGTAGCTTTTTAAAATTAATAACTTTTTATACTTTTAATTTACCTTTACTTTATAGAAAGAATAGTAATAAATAATAGTACCTTTTAGTCTTTAATATAGGCTTAATATAAGCCTTTTTATTGCTTTATTTTTACTACTTTAAACTGCTATTATATTATACTTTAGTATTTATATTAATATTAATATATAACTACACTAAACTATATATTATTTTATTTTATTTTTTTAAAACCTTTTTAAAAAAAAATATAATAAAGGAAAAAAAAATAAAATAAAAAAAAATAAAAGAGAACTCCTAACTTAATAGCTATAGAGCTAACTATAGAGCTGCCTATATATCCCTATCTCTCTTTTACTATAGCCTTTACTTTAGCCCCCCTTTCTCTTTATTTCTCCCTTTTTTTTCTTTTTCTCTCTCTTTTCTTTCCCTTTACTTCTTTTTAATATAATATTACTATAGGTATTAATTACCTTTATTAAAGACTACTTTATTAAATTATTATATTACTTTAATATATTAATAATATAGCGTATATAAACTAATATTTTATATTTATAAATACTACTATATATAGTAGTTATAATAAAGACTTAACTTAAGCTTTATATTAAAGCTACTTTAATATTAATAAAATATTAAGCTATTTATTAAATAACTTTATATAAGTTATACTATATAAAGTTAGCTATTACTATACCTTTATTAAAGGGTTAAATTAAACTTATATTAAACTTTATAAAATAGTTTAAATTATATTATATTTAAAAGTTAAAGACCTTTTATACTATATTATAAATTATTATTAAGTTAAGTAAGGCCTACTTTAATTAATATTTAATTTAACTTTATATTAAACTTTAAAAACTTATTAAGTATACTTTACTAAGCTATATATACTTATAATAGTTTAAATTAATACTTAAAATCTAAATTAATTATAATACCTCTATTATAAGTTTAAATTAAATACCTATTAAATTAATTATAGTAATATATATTAAGGTTTTTTATTTTAATAAAGTAAGGGAAGTAAAGGTATACTTACTTTATACTTTATATAAATTAAAGTTAAGGCTTAAATAAATATAAAAGAGAATTAAAAACTTATTAAAGGGCCTTTAACTTTTAATTAATTAACTATTTCTTTTATTATTTAAAATTAATATAATATTAAAGGTTTAAGCTAGCTTTAATATAAAAACTAAAATAACTTTATATTAAACTTTAAAAGAGAAAGAAGTATTTATAATTTTTATTGAAATATAAAAAGAAAAAAAGAGAAAAAGAGAAAAAAAACCTTTAAAAGGGTCCCCTTTATTTATAAAAAAAGAGTAATACTTTAAATTACTTATTAAATTATTTATTAATATATTAAATCTATTTAAGTAATTAATAACTACTATTTTACTACTATACTATACTTATACTACTTATTACTAAGGCTTAATTTAGTTTTATATTTAGTACTTATTAAATTAATAACTTTTAATAATTTAATATATAATAATTACTTAATTTAATAATTAATATACCTTTAAATTAATAGTATAGCTACACTATAATTTATAACCTTTTATAACCTTTTACGCCCTTTTATATTACTTTATATTCTATAGTATATAGCTAGTATACTATATCTCTTTTAATAACTTAGCTTAGCTTTAAATAAAGCTTAACCTAAGTCTATAAAGTCCTTACCTCTCTTTATTTAAATATAATATATTTTTATATACCTTTTTATATACACTACTTATACCCTCTATTAAACTTCTTTTAATAATTATAGCTAAAGCCTAGCTAATAGTATATTAATTTTTATAATAAGTATTACTTAAAGCTTAACTTAAGCCCCTTTAGCATTTATATCTACTACTATATATAGGTTTTCCCCTTTATTCTAAGGTTTTTTCTATATAAATCACTAAAATAAGGTACTAGCTAAGGGCTCTATGCCCCTTAGAGTAAATAAATAAATAAATAAATAAGTATAATAGTTAAGGTATAGGTTTAAAGAGGGGATTATTACTTTAGTTTTAATTAAAGACTATAATATAACTTTATAGATACTAATAATAATATAAAGATATTAAGTTTACTTTATAGTAAAGGCTTTAATAATATCTTTAGCTATACCTTTCTATTTAATTAAAATATAATATAAACCTATATTATAGCTAATAAAGCTTTAAATAACTTAAATATAAAGGAATTTAAACTTATATAGTAAGCACTTTAAAATAAATATAAAGAGTATAATAAAAATAAGTTATTACTATATTAGTTTTATAATAAGCTTAAGTTAATAAGCTTTTTATTAAAGTTTATAGTAAATTTAAATACTAAAGAAATAGGCTAACTATATTAGCTAAACTATTATAGTTTTAAGTTAAATTAGCGTTATTATTAGCTATTTCTTTTTATTAAAGTAAATAAGTTTACTTTTTTATAAATAAAACATTAAGCTTAATTTATAGAACTATTTTTAATAAACTACTTAAATAGTCTTAAATTAAGCTTAAGTCTCCTTTATTATATAGCTATATATTAAAATATTAGTATTATTAAAAAAGCTAAGTATTAATATAAAGTTAACTATTATAAATTTAATATAAAGTAAAGTAATATAAAAGAAAAAGAGAATTAAAGATATAAAAGACCTTTAAAGAACTTCTATAAATACTATATAGAGAGCTACTATTTAGTTATTAAATATAAGGTAGGCTTTATATAATATAGTAAAGGCTTAGGTTTAATATATTATTTATATAAAGAGTTTAGTAAAGACTATTATATAAATAAGTTTTATATAATATATTATATTAAAGATAGCTAAGATATTAAGCTAAAGGAGTAATATAGTACTACTATAGTACTATACTATATATATAGCTTTTATTAAAATAATAAAGGCTACCTTTATAAAATAATTAATAAAGTTATTTATTTAAAGCTTTAAAAAAGCACTGCTCTCCTTAGCTATATAAGTAATTTACACTATTACTACTACTTTTAATACTTTATTTATAATATTAAAAAGGGAGATTAATCTTTATATATTAATATACTTCCTTTTCTTTAGTAATGTTTTTAGCTTATAAAGAACTATAACTTTAGCCTTTTAAAATAAAGCTAAGTAGTACTTAATATAGTAATTTATATTAAGTAAATTAAAGAGAATACTAATAAATAGTTTACTATAGGCTTTAAAGAACTTTATTAAAAGCTTATTAAGTTTAAAGGCTTTTTAGCTAGTTAATCCTTTAATTATATTATATATCTTTAAAGCTATAAAGTAGTCTTTCTTTAAAAATATAGTAAAGTTAAGTTAAGGGCTAAGGTTAGCTAATATATTATTTATATAAATAGTTAAAGTAAAAAAGAATTTATTAAAGAATATCTTTACTTTATTATAATAAAAGGTAGCTAAAGATATACTATTACTACTATAGTAAAGAGCTAAAATTTAAGTAGTTTTAAGTAATAAACTATTATAAAGTTAAGCTTATTATTTTAGTTTTTAAAGGTTACTTTTTTTAGCTATTATATCTACTATTATATAGTGTTAAAAGCTATATTATTTATTATAAATAACTTATTCTTAATTTAAGGCTATATTAATAGTAGCTTATTAGCTTACTTTAATATAGTAGTATTATTAAAGTCTTTAAGTATATTTTATATTATAAATAGCTTTATAAACCTTAAAGGTTTATTATAGCTATATTTTAAAGGCACTATAAAGGCCCTTTAATATAAAAAGAGTAGTAATAATAATAAATTTAAATATAAATTATATAGTAAAGGAGTTAATTTAATAAAGGATATTAAAGATAATTAATATAAAGGAGAGATAAAAGTAATATATTACCTTTATAATAGTAAGCGTTTTATTTATTTAAAGCTATTTAAAGTAATATAAAGGTTATTTAATAGTAGTGGTTATAAAATTATAATTATAGAAAGTAATATAAATAAGCTATAAAATATAGTTAAACTTAATAAGGTTTAATTTTTTTAAAAATTAGGTTTAAAAGTTAATAAAGAACTAAATATAATTAATAATACTATTTCTTTTACATTATATTTACTATATTATTTTACTTTAAAGTATAATAAGCTTAAGTTATTATTAAGTTATAATTATTAGAAGTTTATTACTATTAAATAATATATAATTATATTAATTTTAAAAAAAGTAGTATTAATTAAAGTTATTAATAAAAATATAGTAATACTATAGTAATTTTATAAAAAAGTTATAAAAAGAAGTTATTTAATTATAATAGTAAATAAAAAAGTAAATAAAGTAAATATTAATATTATAAAAAGTTATAGTATATTAATTAATACTAAACTATATTATTTATAAGCTAAGGCTATATTAATAGTAAATATAAATAGCTATTCTTTTACTTTAAGCTATAAATTAATAAAAACCTAAGCTTAAGTTTAAAGGGTTTTTATTAATACTATATAGTTTTTAAATTACTACTATATTAATCTTAAGTTAAGATTTAAAAGTTAAGTAAATAAGTTATATCTTCTTTTATATATTTTAATATATTATTTATAATATTATATTTAATTAAAGAGTAAAGGGGTTTTTTATAATAAAAGGGCTAATTTAATATTAAAGTAGTAGTTAAAAAAGGCTTTAATAATGCTTTAAAGCCTTAATAAAGGGGGTATAAATATTATATTAAAGCTTAAATATTAATTATAATTACCTTAAGGGCGCTTACTATACTTTTAAAGTAAGGCTTTATTAAAAAGAGTGTTATTAGCTTATTTATATTAGCTATAGGTTTAAACCTTAATTTAGCTATTTTTATTTATAAAGGTTAGTATAAGTAAGGTAGTAAAGCTATTAAGCTAGCTTAAGTATATAATATAGGCTTTTATTTAATAGTTATTAGTAATTAAGTAGTGTTTTAATTAAATAAAGTAAGTATTTATATAATTAATATATTACTTTTACTTTATAAATATAATAGCTAAGTAATTAGTTTTAAAAGTGTGCTTAATAGTAATATAGTAGCTATAATATAAAGTTATAATATAATATATAGTAATATAGCTAAATTTAAAGTATTAATAGTATTAATATAAATAAAGAGCTTTATTATATAGTTTAGCTTTAAATATTTTAGCTTTATAAATAACTTCTTTATAGTATAATTTATTAGCTATATTAATATCTTTAATTTTAAAGATAAAGGGGGCTTATATTATAATACTATAAGGTTTCTATATTATAACTTTAGTAATACTACTACTATTAATAAAGGTAAAATAGTAAAGGATATTTTCTTAAATAAATTAATATATATAATAAATAGGGAATTCTTTAATAATAATACTAAATATTTATTAATTTAGTATTATATTTAAGCTAAAAGTAATTTAAACTTATTTTATATTTTTAATATAAAGTTAAGCTATATCTTTAAAAGTAACTACTATATTACTACTATAGAGGTGCTTTATAGCTACTATAGTGTCTTTATTTATAGCTTTATTAATAGTATAAATAATATCTTTTAAGCTATATTATTTAACTATTTTATTAATTAAGTTACTTTTAATAATAATCTCTTTATAAATATAAAGCAGTATTACTATAAAGGTAGTTAAGTAAATAAGCCTATTAATTATTAAGGTAATACTACTAGCTATAATTTTAGCTTATATTATAGCTAATATAGTTTTAAGCTAAATAGCCTTTTTAATTACCCTTTTAACTATTACTTTAAGGTTAGTAGTTATAATTAGTTTTTAAAGGTTAATAAATTACCTATAATAAGCCTATATTGTTTTTATATTAATAATATATAAAATAATCTTTTAGACTCCTTTTAGTAAAAAGGTTAGTATAAGCTTAGTAATTTTATTATATTTTTATTATAAATAAATTAATACTTAATTTTAAGCTATATTAGCTATAGTATTAACTTAGTTTTCTACTATAAACTTACTATAGTAAGTAAAGGAATTATAGTAACTCTATAAAAGGCTATAGTTTTCTATATTAATATTTATTATTATTATACTACCTACTATATTTATACTTTAAGCTTAATACACTATTATAAAAAAGGGTAAATAGGTGTAGCGAAACTTTTTATTTACTTTTTAAGTCAATCTAAGTTAATTCCGCGGCGTTGTTGCAGTGCAGGCGAAAAATCTTCTTTATAGTAAATAATATATTAATTATAAAGATAAAATATATTTAAAATAATTTTTAAAAGGCATTACTAACCCTTTATATATATTAAGTATTTAATATATATTAAATATTAAGGGATATTATTAATATATTATTTTAAGAAGTTATTACTATAAATTTAATATTTAAAGAAAGAATAAATAAAGCACTTAAAAATAACACTTTATTATAAGCACTTTATTATAGTAGTAATATTATTCATTACTATAAATTTATTATAATATTTATTATATTTTAAGTAAATTTATATAAAAACTATATTATATTTACTAAATACTTTAATAGCTTAAGTAAAGTAAAGCAATAATTTTAAAATAAAGCTTTATATTATTATTAATAAAATAATTCCCTTTTAATAGCTTTATAACTATTATTTATATTACTAAAGGTAAGGTATTAAAGTATTTTATAAAAACTACTTAAAATAGTTATAAACTTTTAAGGTATACTTTAAAAACTACTTAAAGTAATAATAATATTCTTTTAAAATTTAAATTTAATTTTATTTAAAGTATTTTAAAGTTTTTCTCTTTAAATTATAGTAGCTTAAATATAAATATATTATTATTTATATTATTAAGCTATTTTAAAATACTTAAAGGTTAAAATTAGCTTTATTTTATTTATAGTTAAAGTTTTAATAGCTATCCTTTATTTAATTATTATAATAATATTATAGTATACTTAATATAGTTTTAAATTAATAATATAAATTTATAACTCTTAGTTATATTCTCTCTTTACTATAATATAAAGCTAATATAACTTTAATTAATTAATTTTTAAAGGCTAATAGCTATATTTTTTATAAAGTACTATATTATATCTATATTAAATATAAATATTATCCTTTTTCTCTTTAATACTTTTAAAGGAATTTTTATAAAAATTCCCCTTTATAAAGATTTTATTAATATATTACTTAAGTAATAGTAAAGGGAAAGGTATAAAAGCTTTAATAATAGTTAATATAGTTTTTAAACCTTTATTTAAGTTACTATATCTTTTTTATAATATTTTTAAATAAAAAATAAAATATACCTTTTTTATAAATAGTTTTAGCTTAATAATAAAATAGTTTTAATATATATTAAAAATATAGCTACTTTATTTATAAATTAATATTAAGAAAATAAAGTTTTATATAAACTTATTAATATAAATACTTTAATAATATTATAACATAGTAGTAAAAGGCTAAGAGAATAATAAAGATATAATATTAAAATAAATAACTTTAAGAAATATAAAGAAAAGAAAAATTATAATTATTAATAAAATAGGTAGTAGAGATTATAAAGGGCTTTTATTAAAAAAGAGTGTATTATATAGTAATAAATATATTTATTTTTAATTTTTATTTATTTATTTACTTATTTATTATTATTAATATAAACTATATAACTAAGTAATATATAGAGAGTAAAGCTATAGTAAATAATAAATTTATAAAATATAAATAAAATAATATTATTTTATAATTATACTACTACTACTTCTTTAATATAATAATTTAATAAAGGGCTATATAATAAATTTAAGATACTAACTTAAATATATAGTAGTAATAGTAAAGGAAGTGTTATAAAGCTATAATAAAACTATTATAGTTCTATAAAGATAACTTAATAAAACTATTATAATTTTATAAAGAAAACCTAATAAAGTTAAATAAAACCTTAAGCTTTTATTTAAATAAATACCTATATAAACTAAAATAGCTTCTCTTCACTCTTTACTCCCTTTTAGAGGGGGGTAAGATTAATATAAACTTTATTAACGCTAAAAAGCAGCACGCCTCTAGGCTAGTCTATAACAATAGTATTAATTTAGTTTCTTACTATAAACTTATTATAGTAAGTAAAGGAATTATAGTAACTTTATAAAAGGCTATAGTTTTTTATATTAATATTTATTATTATTATACTACTTACTATATTTATACTTTAAGCTTTATATACTATTATAAAAAGGGGTAAATAAATATAATAAAACTTTTTATTTATTTTTTAAGTTAATTTAAGTTAATTTTATAGTGTTATTATAGTGTAGGCAAAATCGCGAAAGTTTTTTTTCCTTAAAATATAGTTAATACTATAATAAGTCTTTAATAGTAAATAATACTATTAATATAATAAAGAATTTATAGTAAAGTACTACCTTTAAATACTTTACCTATTTTTTCTTTAAGTATTAAATTTAAAGTAATAACTCTTTAAAATAAAGTATTAGTAATATCCTTTTATATTTAATATATATTAAATACTTAATATATATAAAAGGCTAATAATACCTTTTAAGAATTATTTTAAGTATATTTTACCTTTATAGCTAATATATTATTTATTATAAATAAATAAATACTTTTAATGCTTTTTATTACTTTTTTATTTATTTAAATTAATTTTATAAATATATTAAAGCTATTTTATAAAAGCTTTAAAGAACTATTTAACCTTTACTTTATTAATTTTAAAATATATATTAATATTATTTTTAATACTTTAATATTAAAGTTATAGCACTTTTACCTCTTTTTTATTATTAAATTAAAATACTTTATATATATTTAAAATATTAAAATAAGCTTAGATTTTATATTCAAAATCCTTAAGTATTATTACTATTATTTTAATATTACTATAAAAATAAAATATTATTTAATTAAGTAAAAGATAAAAATTAAAGAGAAAATAAATATATTAATTATAGTACTTAAGTATTACCTTTATAACCTTTTTAATATTTTTTTATTCTTTAATTTTAAAGATATTATAATTATTTTAAAAGTTATTTATATTTCTTTTACTTTAAAAACTATTTCTTTCTTTATTTTTTTATTAATTAAACTAGTTTTTATTTAATATAGATATTAATTAAATATAATTTATATGAAGCCTATAATATAAAGCTATTTATAAATCTTTTTAATATTTTATAGTATTTATTACTATATTATTTACTACTTTTTAAAAGTATTTAATAAAAGTATATAATATATAAAGTAATTATAGCTTTATATTATATAATAAAAAACCTTTAAAGTATTTATACTTTATAAATAAAGGTTAAAATTTTAATAAACTTTTATTTTTAATTATATTTATATTATTTTTAAAACTATTATTTATTTATATTTACTTTAAAATATTTTTATTATAAAATAAAATTAGCTTTTATTATATTTTTACTTTAAATATTATAATTATTTAATAAAGTAATAAAATTTAAAATAATTTTAAAAGATATTTATATTTATTTATATTATAAATTATTCTTTATTAAATTAACTTTAAAAGCTAAGTAATATATTTTCTTTATTAATATATTAAAAAATATTAAATTAAAAAAAAGTAAAAGGTTTTTAAAGCTAAAATTACTTTAATTATTATTTTCTTTAAAGTTAAATAAATGTTTTAAATATAACTTTAATTATATAATATTAAATACCTTTACCTCTTTAAAATTAAAAATATAAAAAGCTAAAAAAAGTTAAAGGAAAATTAATAAAAAGCTATTAAAATTATAACTTTAGCTTTTTAATTATTAATATTATATTATAATAAAGGATATAAAAAATATAAAAAAGTAAAGAAATAAAGATAAAAAAGTAATAAAAAGGTTTAATTATAAAATAGTTTAAAGTTAATTTTTAATATATAAATTAAGAGTTTAAATTTATATTAACTTAAATTTATTACTTATTTATATATTTCTTTATTATACTTTATAATAAAAGAGTGCCTTTATATTTTTAAAGTTTTTTAATAGTTTTTAAGTTAATTAAATATACCTTTTTTAATAAATTAAAATATTTTACTATTTACTTTAACTTTATATATTTTATATTATAAAGATTTTTTTTACTTTATATTTAATAAAGTTTAAGTTATTTTTTTAAAAAAAAAGAGTTAAATTTATTTAAAAGTTAATAAAGATTTATAATAAAAGTAAATTAATAATAATATATTTAAAGAAATTAATATAAAAAACTAAATAAATACTATAAAGAATATTAAAGTAAATAATAAATAATATAAATATATTAAAAATATAATACTTTACTATTATTTAATTTAGTTTTTATAATAGCTTATTTATTTTAAT
>SRPY01000497.1:0-24938 GCA_018360145.1 Claviceps africana
TAGTTTTTTTTTTTTTTTTTTTTTTTTTTTTTCTAAAAAAAAAATGAACGAGTGAACAATCGATCCAAAAAAAAAATCCAAAATCAAAGGAGGCCCCCTTTTTTTTCCCTCCTCACGACCCTACATAAAACACATTCAAAACAACAGAATCCTGTCCAGGAGCTGCTGCTCACTCGCAAGATGCTCATACTTGTCCCCGTCAAATGGCATGGCAAGTCGCTCGAGCGTGACACACGGATCGGTAGCCAGGTGGTGAAGCATGTCCCGTCGCAAAACGGTGCCGAGTATGTGCCTCCAGATTCGCCTTTTCGAATCCGGCGGATCGGAGAGCGGGCAAGGTGGGAATCATGGAAAGGCGAAGAGACGACCCGTTTGCTTTGCGCCGTAGAATTGCCGCTCCCACGCCCGTCCGTTTCTCCGCCGTAGAGTTTCGGCCGCTGGTCCATGGCGTGAAGAGGCGGAGAGAAGCAGACGACAAAATGCTGCGTGTGGCCGTCTTATATCCACGAACCCTGGTCACGGCTGACGATGACGGCCCCACCAATCGCACAGATGCCGGCCAGACAGACATCGCACATGGCAGAATCTGTTCCTCCCGCCCATCCATCTCACCATCTCGTCTCACCTCACCTCGGATCGGATCGGCAACCTCCCATCCGTCTTCCCGAACATCAAGCCCATCGGCCGACTCGTTTCGTTTCAGGACCGAGTCTTGCCGACCCAGCTTCACCGTGCATCGGAATGCCCTTGCCGACCAGACCCTTTTCCTGTTGACATGTGCATTCTGCAGTAAGAGGTTCGCCCAGATTACAGACCATCGAGTTTACAGACTATGGAGTGGTGGTGGCAGATTGGCCCCTTGTATACATACATATACATGTCAAGCCTGTGCCCCCCAAGTCATCGCGGATGAGAGCGCTTATTCTGACATTTCCCTCTCTGCTTCGCCAAGAGCAAGACGACGATCCGCTCATGACCGGCCCCCGCCACTCGACCATGGCATCCCGGCAGCAGTTGTCCGACAACGACCACAAGAACGCATCGACAAAGAAAGTGACCGCCAGCGAAGCCGTCGACCTCCCCGCATCGCGCCTTTCCACCTCCAGCCGCCCCGGCCCCAACGGCGCAGACAAGGCCCGCCATTCCAACCAGCCCAGCAAATACTCACGTCGTTTCGCTGCCCTTTTTCGAACGCTCCTTCGCGGCGGCGGCATCGAGGAAAATGGCATCCGTCCCGTGGCCGTTGAGGAGCGCAACGAGCGGCGTTTCTTCCGCATCTTCACCATCTGGTTCTCCATCAGCTGCAATGTTCTAGCGTACGTCAACAGGCCCGCCTCAGATGCCGCGTCGCAACGCCGGCGGAATTGCTGATTGTCGCGCGCCGTCTGCCGCAGTATTCCGTTTGGCATGCTCGGCCCTCTGGCCTATAACCTCGGCTTGCGTGACTCGGCTCTCGTCATCCTTTTTTTCAATCTCGTCGCCTGCGGTGCGCCTGGACTCTTGGCCACGTTTGGCCCAAAGACGGGCATGAGACAGATGGTCCACGCTCGCTACAGTTTTGGGTGTGTTTTGATACTTTGCTCGTCCTTTTTCTGCCCTTTCTTCCCCTCCTCCTTCTCCTCCTCCTTCTCCTCCTCCTTCTTCTTCTCCTTCTTCTTCTCCTTTTTTCTTCTTCTTCTTACCCCCCTTTTCGCTGCGGCTGACAACCCTATTCTTTAGTCGCCATCTCGTCACGGTTCCAGTCCTGCTTAATCTTGCCACATTGACGGGATTCAATGTCATCATTTGCGTCGTCGGAGGACAGTGTCTGTCGGCGATATCGTCCGGAAGCATAACACCAAGCATCGGCATTGTCACCATTGCCATTGTCTCCTTGGTTGTCTCCTTTGCGGGATTCAAGGTGCTGCACGTGTTTGAAACATTTTCGTTTATACCCGCTCTCATCAGCATCATCATTACCGTAGGCATAGGGGGGACGGAGCTTACGAAGCAGTCAGCGCCTGCCGACGGCGCCACCGCCGCGGACATGATGACTTTTGGCATGATCGTAGCGGCCTACCAAATTCCCTGGGCTGCCATTGCCAGCGACCTGACGACATATTTCGATCCCAAAGTACCATCGTGGGTTCCCCGTTTCCCACCAGGCAGAGCCTTCGTTTGGTTTTCCGGTCAAGTTTGAGTACTGACAACGATGCCAGATGGCGAGTCTTTCATTACACGTACTGGGGTCTGTTGACACCAACGGTTCTGCTCATGACCCTTGGTGCCGCAATCGCGGGCGCATTGCCCAACAATCCCGCGTGGAGACAAGGCAACGAGGCTTATGGAATCGGAGGAGTCCTGGCCGCAATGCTGAGCAGTGCAGGAGGCTTCGGCAAGTTTGTCGTGGTACTGCAGAGTCTGTCCCTTCTCGGCAACACGTGCAGCAGCGTTTACGCCATCACGCTCAATTTCCAGGCCCTCGCGCCCCTCTTTCTCCGAGTGCCTCGCTATCTCTTTGCCGTCGTCATCACCGCCGTCATCATTCCCGTGGCCATCTACGCGTACCGGGACTTTTACACGAGCCTCAGCAACTTCATGTCGTTGATATCATACTGGTCGGCGTCGTTTGTCGGCGTCGTCATGGCCGATCACGTCGTGGTTCGACGCTGTCGGTTCGACTCGTACGATCCGTCGAGCTGGAGTAGGGGAGACGAACTGCCCCTCGGCATGGCGGCTCTCGCAAGCGCCGTGCTCTCCTTTGGCCTGGTCGTGCCGTGCGTGCGGGAGGAATGGTACACGGGTCCGATCGCGAGCGAGACGGGTGACATTGGATTCGAGGTTGCCTTTGCCCTGAGTGCGCTGGCGTATGTGCCGCTGCGCCTGGTCGAGAAGAAGCTCAGCGGTCGGTGATGCGAGAACGTGCCTCACATGGGCAGGCACGAGTGACGTTTCCATGCAGAAGTGGGAGATGATTTTGCAATGGGGTGCTGCATGCAGCGTACTGGGTTCATATGGAGGTTTCTACATCAGTGGTAGTACATATGAAGTATGTACATGTGTGTGTTGCATATGTGCATATGTGCGTAAATACTTCTGGATGTAATTTATGGTGGAACTTGTTCTAGTAATGGTGCGAAAAAGCTGCGCCGTCTGCTGGCTGTCGAGAATCAACTGTCCGTCATCCCAGCCGTCTGAAGGCGGCATTCGAGATGGGACATGTCCAACAAATCGTGCACCAAGAACTAGCGCAATCGACTCGGTGCTGACGCCAGTTTCTTTTTTCTTTTCTTTTCTTTTCTTTTCTTTTCTTGTTTTACTCTCTCGCGCGGATTGCCGCAGGGTAGGCCGACTATCGCGAGCTGCGTTTGTCAGCCTCTTCAACGGGATTACGGGATTACGGGATTGTGGGGCGGGTGGGGCGGGTGGGCGGATGCAGACGCACTGTGCGCAGAAGTGGCCCCGCTCTGGCCGTTCCCTCGTCTCGGCGGCATGTGTCCGACTCCTCTGATGAATGGAATTGATAGTGATGGGTTCGCTTTACAAAGTGTGTGGGCTTCCCTGGCATGTCACCACCAAGAGCTCTCTTCATCTCGTCAACGTCCTTCCTCGATTCACTCGTCACGAGCCTCTGCCAAGCCTCTGAAGGACACAACCTCCCATCTTCCAGCCGTCCCCCCGCCTCTCCGGGTTTTAGGAGAGGTCTCCCGGCGTGAGCTCATGGACACCTCCAACACAGCAACAGCTACTGCTTCTCGTCAGATCCTGCACTTCTTCCCATCCCAGCGACGCGCGCTCCCAAGACGCCCTTGCTAGGTCATCGCCGGCGTGGTGGCCCCTTGTACGGGCTCCAAGATCAGGCCCCCAATCCATCACGGTGATATCGGAGACGTGGAGACTGCATCGTCGTCCTGCCTCAACCACGGCCTTTTCGCGTCCGGCCACTCCTCCGACGACTCTCCGCCGCAGCCCCCCCTACCTGCCCATGATTTTTCGTCCTTTTCGATCAATTCCTTGGTTCGCTACCACTTCTCACCCCTCCACCTTGGATTGCAGCTGCTCCTTCGGCTACCCCAGACGATTGGTTATCAGGCTTGTCGCCTTTCGTTCCTCGATCAACAACCTCAAGACGATAGCGAATTGGCAACCTTTTTGGGACTTTCCGAGGGTGCCAGTTCTGAACGCGGCATGATTCAACCAAGTGAGTGTCCTACATGGCCATTCATGACGCCACTGTGCCATGTGCAACTAAAAAGGACAGCAAAAGTGCGGAAAACCGCTGACACTCCAAACGCAGGCCCTGACGATCGCCGTCCTTTGCACCACCACTCTGACATTCTCAGCCGTGGAAGCCAGACCTGTACCCGAGGTGATACCCGCATCCTTCCTCTCCCACGTCCGAGCAATTACTCTTCCCACCGCCTCGCCGCAGCGTTTCCCCTCGACAGGCCTCTGCCCCATACCACCACGCCTACCGTCCTGCCAGCCCTACAGGTATCCTCCGAAACACCGTTGCCGCCCAACCCGAACGCGCTCTCGGGATTGGAAACGTCTCCCCAGCCCAACCCTCACGCCTCATCCGCTCGCAGCGGCGATGTCGGGTCCAAACGCAAGAACACGTCGTCCACGCGCGTGGCCGTAGATGCCGATGACAAGGAGGCCCAGCTTGCCATCAAGCGGCAGCGCAATACCATGGCCGCGCGGAAGTATCGCCAGAAGCACCTCGATCGCGTTGCGCATCTCGAAAAGGCTCTTGACCAAGTCACGGGCGAGCGGAATGAGCTGAGGCTGGAGCTTGCCCGACGGGAGGCAGAGTTGAATGCACTTCGGGGGATGCTCGCTAGAAATGGAAAATGAAGAAAAATAAAATAAAATAAAAAATAGTAATAAAAAATAAAAAAACAACAAAAGGAATATGCTTTTTTTGGTCCTTTTCTTCTTCTTATTCTTCTTCTTCTTTTCTTTTTTTTTTTTTTCTGCGTTTTTCGTTTTTGACGTCTTCTGGACAGCATCACCGGTCATGTCGACAACGCAGCAGGAAATACAACGGCAAGATCCCACTGAATGGTCCGCCGTCTACGACTAGCTTGCCCTGTGAAATGCCGCTGTACTTGGGCAGTTTACTACCTAGGCAACACAGTCCGCCGGGAGGTCCTGCTGCGGGTCAAGGTGCTATGGGGGGGATGGTTGGCTTGTGTAAAAAGTAAAAAAAAAAACAAGAAATATAAAGTAAAAAAAAAAAAAAAAAAAAACCCCAAAAAAAACCGCACAAGTAGCCTGCCATCGTGCCGCGACGCCCGCCGACGAAATGTGATTCATGCCCATGAACAACTCACAACTCACAACTCACAACGACTCGACTCGCACTTCCCCTCTTTGCGCGGCCGCGGCACCCCGTCGTCGCTCTCCCACCGTATCACGCCCCGTGACCGCCTGGATCCCGGCACACCCTGCCTCGCACCCAGCAGCACGAGCGTCGCCATCCTCGTTCCTTGGCATGGAACGTGAACCTCGTCCGACGTCCGGCCTGGGAGCGACAAACGGTACCGTGCGACGCACTGTCCCGTCGTAGTAAGACGCTGTTCCCGCCGGGGCGGGGTTGCGCGCTACCGACTGGACCGGATGACCTGATCTGGCATGGTTTGGAGTGACTCATTCTCACTCATGTGTCTGTCTGGTGGGATGACTCCCACTTTGATTTGGGGGGGGGACGGCGCGTGCCAATCTTTTTGCGGCGGGCTGGGCTGGGGGAGTGGGCCTGGTGATGAGGAGAAGTGGCAGCCCATGTCCATCAAGACAATGTCTGGTGCATATCCTCCTTTTGGCCTGCCGGTCGAAATGGAGCCATTGTATCACCTGGCAGGTCCCCGGACGTTGACGCTCTTGGGTGTGTTCTCGTTGTCATGTCTTGGGTCTGGTCGAATCGAATCTCCTCTGCACTAGTGGCCGTCAACATACGTGATCGAGCTTGATACATTCCGGTAGGCCAAAGGGATGGATGATTGATGCCCCTCTGAGAAGATGTGCGCGGCTATCGTCACAGTTATTCCCA
Organism: Claviceps africana; assembly: GCA_018360145.1. Lineage (NCBI taxonomy): Eukaryota > Fungi > Ascomycota > Sordariomycetes > Hypocreales > Clavicipitaceae > Claviceps > Claviceps africana. The sequence continues at coordinate 6,032 of SRPY01000497.1, forward strand.
GGGCCCAGTGTCTATCGACTCTCAACGCTGTACAATTTCTTCTCTTTTTTTTTTCTTTTTGAGGAGGGAAGAGGAGGAAAAAAAAAAAAAAAAAAAAAAAAAAAAAAAAAAAAAAAAAAAAAAAAAAAGTCGTGCTGACGGTCGGCTGTTGGTGTCGTTGCACCCGTCCTAGGTTGAATCGCAAACACAACTCGACTCGCTCCCATCGTCTCGAGACCACCATGCACGGACAAATAAAACCACAAAAGCCACGGTCCCCGCTACTGCTGTCGTTGTCGCTTCTCTCGGAAGAACGCCCCCAAGGTTCCCATCAAGCCGCCAAGCATATGGCTGTTACCGCTCGTCCCAGCACCCATGCCATCGCGAATCCATCCGGGTAACTTGCCTTGGATGCGATCGGTCGCATACCTCCTGTCGACGAGAACAATCGCCGCATAGTCCCCCTTGTGGCGTATAGCCCGTCCGATGCTCTGATTCACGGCCCGCATGCAGGCGTTTTCGTAGAATTCCCGAGCTGCCTTCTTGGCCTCCGCCGTGGCCTCCGCCTTGGGCATCACCGGGTCGGTTGACCCGGCCAGGTTGGCAAACGTGGTCGTTTCGATGTACTCCATCTTGGCCTTCCACTCCGGCGAGGCAATGTTGGGATACGGTAGCCCCACGACCATGACGCAGCGACCGAGGCGGTCCGAGAAGTTGATTCCCTCGGACATTTTGCCCCCGACGACGCTCAGAAGCAAGGCACCACCTTGGCCCGTCGACGGCGTCGCGGCTGGGTTTGCCTGACGGCTGCCGAGAACGGCCTGCGTGTACTCTTGCAGGACTTCGTCGCTCGAGCAGCCTTTGGTTTCCCGGAATACCCTCTTGCGCGCCTGCAATCGATCCCAAATGCTGGGCTGCGCGTTCTTCTGCGACGACGACCGGCCCCATGCCGCGCTGACCTCGTCGAGATATCCGTAGCTGGGGAAGAAGACGACCACGCCGTCTGGCACGACGGAGCAAATGTTGAGAATCGCCAGTCCGAGCTCCTTGATCATTTCCTGGTCTCCTCGGCGTTGATAGCTGAATTCAAAGGGGGCCCCGCCGGCACGCGTGCCAGCCAGAGTCCAGACACACAGGTTTTGGCGTGGTATGACATGCCCGCAGCTGAGAGTCGTAAGTTTGGCCTCGCTCACTCCTGGGAAGAGGTGGTTCTTGTAGTCGTCGAACGGCGACATGGTCCCGCCAGCCAGAATCACGGCTCTCGAAGCCGATACGATGGATGAGAATGCATGGGTTGGCGACAACAGTAGATAGGACAGCTGGATATCTGACGGTGGGCTGCCCGTCTTCTGGTAGAAAATCCGACCCTCGGAGCTCAGGTTCGTGAGGGCAATCAGAAACGAAACCAGGGCATGAAGAACGGGCGAGCTAATCTTTGTCGCGCTGTTCTTATTGCCGGAGCCGCCTTCACTGCTACCTTCCTCCACATGTGCCGCGTAGCTCTGGATTTTGTAGGCCAGCTTGGAGTCTTGGATGTACTGGATGAGCTCAAACATGTTGATCTGGTCAATTCCCTTGGCTCGAGTCAAATCGTTTGTGTCGACAATGCCGTGATCATTCTGATGCGAGAAGAGCCAAATTAGCAGACGAGAACCGACAGACTGCCACCATTCGTTTCATTTCGTCGCGTACCTTGAATCCGCGGGCATTTTCCATCCATTCAGTCAAACCATCGATTACCCGGCCAACTCTCCCAACATTCACTCGATTGATGCCCTTGAGCTTCTTTCCGAATCGTTTGACATACACGCCGAGCATGGCACGTCCCCTTCGCAGCTCACTTAGTTTGATATCTGCTGCGTGGACGTTGGCGATAGCATCCATGATGTTGTGTGCTTCGTCAATAACGACCACGTTGCCTTCCAACTTGATGCCGAGCGCCTCTCGGGCCGATTTCTGGAGCAGCAGCGGGTATGGAAGCGTGATGATTTCTGCGCCCGGCACGGCGGAGCGCGACGCATAGTAAGGGCAAACCGACAGAGACTTGCCCAGCTGATGAAGGTCCTCAATGTCAGGTATGGTGGCCAGCGCCGTGTCACGGAACTGATGCGTTTCACCGAGCAGCTCCTCTCTGGGAACAAAGGAGCATTTCGTGGTGGATTTGGATTGCTGGAGCTCGGAACACCGGTCGTTGATTGCCTGAACAGATCCGAGCCGCGATACCGATGGATTGATGCAGAGTCTTTGGCGGGAGGATAAGGGGACCAGTTTCACTGGCTCCGAGGCCGACTCGTCATCAACAGAGAGGGACGGAGGCAACGACGCAGGAAAGACGGGCCGGCGCAGTTCGGTGATGAACTGAGAAAGTTGCGAGTGCGTCCTTGACGTGTAATAGATCTACAAAAGTCACTAAATGCGTCGCGCTTGTGGAGTAGAGACGGGGAGGGAGGCACCCATCTCGCACCTTTACCTCCTCATCCAGCATCTCCTCTTGGCCTTCTTTTTTGCGAGCTCCGCCGAGGCCAAGGCGCTCTAATGTTTCACGAGACTCTTTGCTAAGCCCGGACAAAGCATCACGGGGACGAGCATCACGGTCGTCCAAATCTTCCAGGAGCCATTCGGCCTCGTGGACATCTACGTTCTCGCGACTGCCCGAATCTTCAGGTGCTGCTAAGCGGCGTCGCTTTCTCCCTCGATCCTCGAGGGCTTTCTCCTTCAGTCTGACGGCGGCAAGTCTCTTTTCTCTGTCCTGCCAACGCTGTACCAGCTCGTCACGCCTGCGTTTGAGCAGCTGGTCAATGAGCCATGCTGGCTCGTCCTTGAAAGACTCTCCCGCCTCACGAAGACTTGTTTCAAATTGGCTTGACTTGTGGTTTCGAAGCCATGTGAGTGACGCACATATAAGTGAGAGAGATTTGCCCTGCGACCATCCAATTAGCCCCGGCCCGACACGGGGCACACGCCATCATTTGCCTTTGAAATATGAGGAGAAGCACGAGTGAAAGCGCGGGGGCGCATATCCTGACATACAGTTCCTGTCGGGCTCTCGAGAATGCCGATCTGGCCGGAGCCTTGTTCTAGAACACCATACACAGTTCTCATGAACTTCTCTTGAACATCGTATGGTGTGAAAGGATGATGGAAGTCTAGCTTTTGCAAATGGTGCATTGCACCATCCACATCGACCTCTGAGCCCATTATGAACCCATGTTCACACAGTACGTCATATCGTGTGGTGATGTCGAGATCCACGGATGCACTCGAATGCCATGCCTGAGAGCTGCACGGTAACTTGGCTATTATGGGTGGGTCGGCTCGTCAACTCATTGTCGTTTCCTCACCCGCCGAGGAGAATGTCAAGGTCACCTGACGTGGTTGTGGTAGGCCGGCCCCACACATTGAGCATGGCGAATGGGCACTGCACAAGTCCACAGTCCACATCCACAGTCCACAATCCACAATGGACCACACAAATTGCTTAGGGCTGGACTGCCCTCTCGCTAACAATTTTCCGGGCTCCGTCCCAGTGACCCGAACGCCAGTAGGCGCAAAACAATCACCGACTACTTCCAGTCTTCGACGCAACACTTCGGAAAAGCGACAACAGCACAACCGTCGCCATGCCTACCCGAACCTCGAAGACCCGCAAGCAGTACGTGTTTCTACCAACTCTCCGCGAATTGAACTGGCGATTTCGAAATAATGGAAGACGGCACTCGATTGCCCTGGGCAATACATGCACTGCCCAACGGAGCTTCTTGTCGCCTGGACAGAGAGCGGGATAAACGCGGTGCAAAATAAACGCTAACAATTTTTTCTTCTCTCGTACAGCCGCGGCCACGTCTCTCACGGACACGGTCGTGTTGGCAAGCACCGCAAGCATCCCGGTGGTCGTGGTCTGGCTGGTGGTCAGCACCACCACCGTACCAACATGGACAAGGTTCGACCGACCCCGAAGGGAGCGACTCGATGCGAACGGGACGCGATGGCTAACGGATGATTTTCAAAACAGTACCATCCCGGTTACTTCGGTAAGGTTGGTATGCGATACTTCCACAAGCAGCAGAACCACTTCTGGAAGCCCGTCATCAACTTGGACAAGGTATATTTCCCCCGTTTCCTTCTGTCGGCGGTTCGAAGCGAACCCTCTTCTCAAGGCAAAGGCCCGAATGCCTGGCCAATTTCAGCGAAATTTTATATTTCCTGCTCAGACGCCAATGCATTGCCAAATGACTTGCGAATGATCTGTGACGACCATGAATTTTCCCTCCTTTGAACCCTCCAATTGACAATTTCCCTAGCTGTGGACGCTCGTTCCTATTGAGACCCGCGATGCCTATATCTCCGGCTCCAAGACGGATACCGTCCCCGTCCTCGACCTTCTTCCCCTCGGCTACTCCAAGGTCCTCGGCAAAGGTCGCCTCCCCGAAATCCCCCTGGTTGTTCGCGCACGATGGGTCAGCAAGCTGGCTGAGCAGAAGATCAAGGAGGCTGGCGGTGTTGTCGAGCTGGTTGCGTAAATAATGCACAACATTAAAAACAAAGAGATGATATTTCCCCACGTTCATGAAGCCACCTTCTCCATGATCTGTGTGTTTAAATGAAGAATCAAACCGGGTCCGCTTATGGGAGTCAGCCAGTGGCGTCAAGATGAAATCTTGAGCTCATGATGCGTTGATATTTCTTCCTGGTACCGATGAAACCTCGTGTCTTCGAGGTGGAACGTAAAACAAAGGGAAAGGGGGCTTAGGGTCGGGTTTTCGGGCTCAAAGCTTTGCATTTGGGAACTTTTTATTTACGGAGTTTAAATGAGCACGGAACCAAAAAAAAAAGAACTGCATGGATTTTTCGCCTACACTCGTTATGACGCGTTGTGTATACGCAATCTTTGAGTGAGATGTGGTAGTTGCTACGACCACGCTGTATGAATCTTCCATCCTGGGCCATGGAATTGCCAAAGGCCCGTTGCACGATTTGAGCAGAAATACGCAATAGTATACGCCCCCAGACCAAAAAAAGGCCATGTCATGTTGTTGATCATGTACTATAATCTCCATTCGCGAAGAATGGGCTGCAAACCGCCTGACCCGTACGCCAAAAAATGCTCTGGTTTTAAATACAAGAGATCCCGGAAGGTTCCGTCTCTCAATCAAACCTGGTATCAAGTAACGCAAAAAAAAAAAAAAAAAAAAAAAAAAAAAAAAGAACACCATTCCGCTGAAATCTTCAGCAACACGTTGCTGCTACCCAGCCAAGATGTCTACCTCATCCTCGTCTCCCATTGCCTGGCGGTGTGGCTGATCGATTTGCAAGAAAGGATGCTCCAATGCCTGTTCAGCCGTGATCCTCCTGGTTGGGTCCAGCTCCATGCATCTCTCCAAAAACCGTACCGCCAACTTTTCCTCTGGAGTCAGCGGCTTGTCATCTGTCCGACACGTGCTCCATAGGATGATCTTCTCCATTGTAAACCCTTGTTGGCCGATGGTGGGAATGTTGGTTTCAAAGACGCATCCGTGTAGGAGCCCCGCGGCCTTCATACGCTTGGATCCAAAGATGGTTGCGATCTCAATCATGGCCTCCACATCGTCTGCTGAATTAAAGAATGGAAATCGTTTGGAAAGAATGGTCAACAGGATGACACCGGCTGACCAAATATCAATGGACGTCGTTTGTTCCGTGCACTTGAAGAGAACCTCGGGGGCGCGGAAGCCTCTCGTTCCTGCGCGATTGGCGCGCTTTGACAGACGGGTGTCCGACTTGGGATAGCCTGGCTGTGTTGTCGTGGCGGTTTGAGCCCATACGGAATTCGTCTGGCGATGCTTGCGAGTCTCGCGATGTTCATGGCAAAGACACGGCTTCGAATCAGAACCTTCTCGTTCTGCCAGTCCAAAGTCCACGAGAACGCCGTGCTGAGTCGACGGGTCGTATAAAAAGTTGGTTGGTTTGATATCACGATGTAGTATTTTGTGCTCGTGCACACTCCTCAGTGCAGTAAAGAGAGATCTCAGGTATATGGCAATGTCATGTGTCGTCATGTCTCGGAAATACCTTCTGAAATCGCCGTGTCGGAAGTAGGGCAGTATCGCAACCACCTGGTCGGTGTTGCGAAAGGCCGTGATCAGGGGACATACAGACAGGCACTGGCGCAAGTCGTGCAACAGTTCAAGCTCGTTCAGGATTCTTGCTGGACTCGAAGTAACGTATATCTTCTTGATAGCAACAAACCGTGGCCTGCGTCGTTGGGAGTGTTCCGACGAAGCGTGGCTTCCATGTCTCTTGAGTGGCGGGGGAGTCCATTTGGAGCAATCGTCGTCGAAATCCCAGCTGTTGTCGTACCTGTCATACTGAATGTCTTCAGCTTTGTAGACTGTCGAGAACGTACCTGCATCGTTGCATACGCCGTTAGTCACCATGATATGCAATGCCAAAGAAGGGGAGCTGCAACCTACCCTCGCCAATCCTCTTAATTAGGCGATATTTTCCACGAAACCCTGGGAAATCATTGCCCAATTTGTTCATATCGGCCATTACACTGCTCTCAACTTGTTCACCATCCGAGTTCTCTTCGTCGTCGTCCTCCTCATCCTCATCCTCCTCCTCCTCGTCGTCGTCGTCCCCATCCTCTTCTTCTTCCTCTTCCTCCATCTCTTCCTCTTCCTCGTCAAGTTCTTCCTCAGCTTGATTGGCAAGCTCATCTGTCGCAGCAGCTCTGGCTACATCATGGGCCAGGTGATCGACGTTTTCCTCCGTCATCACCTCCGTTTCTTCGGTTCGCGCATCTTCATGGATCTCGAACGGTTCGTCGGCTCTTGAACGCGCAAGGGCCGTGGCCATGCTGGCTGATAAAAACACAGTAGGTTGACGTCCTCGACACGGCGGTGAACTTCCCTACCAGGTGCGGCGGCAGCTGTGTCTGAATCTGGAATTCCTGGAGCACCAATGAACAGTACACCATTACCAGCTCCGACGTTGGTCCCCAGGAAGTCTGGTATAGTCGGGCAAAGAAACCTGGCCAGCCTTGCGCTTGCTTTGTTGTTAATGGCCGACCGCGGAGGGGCCGTTGAGGTCTAGCCGGCGTCGCGTGTTTGATTGGTGGATGACGCGCGATGGGTCGGCTAGCTTCACGACTTAGCGCATTCGGATTGACGAAATGCCAAGAACCGTCCAAGAACCGTCCAAGGTGGTGCCCAGGCGGCTCTGAGGGGCAGTGGCGCGCGTCCAAACAAAACAAAAACAACCGTTGCTGAGGGACACAGGAAACGCGGGAGCACGGCGGGACACATCCATCGGACCAATTATCGACACTCGACATCGTCTGGGTACAGCTTCATGCTCATTTGCTCCCTCCTGGCGCGACGCCTCGTCTCCTCGGAAGTTGCTCGCTCGACAACTGCGCCGAGTGTGCTGACGCTCGAGTAATACCTCGAATCTTGCGCCCATCTGCGCATGTACACGTCTCGCCCGTAGGGGGACAGTTTTCGCATCATGGCGACTCTCAATTTCGATATCAACGATGCGCTCAAGCATTACATGTCCGATCCGTCAACAATCCCGACCCCAGAGGCTGACAGCGCGCTCTTCGATTGCGAAAATGACCCTCAGTCGCTCACGAACCCGGTCATCAACCCGGTGCTTAATTCCATCATCGACGCGGTTGCACACGACCCGGATGCGATTTTGCGACCGGCCAACATGGACTCATTACAGTTTCTTCTAAAGTAAGCTCCTCTGAAGCTTCTGAACCGCTCCTCCCGCTTTGACGCATGCTTATTTTTGTTCTTTCTCATCTTCTAGATATACCTCATTCCTACCAACGCATGCCCTGAGCAAAGTATTTGACCTTGTCATGAGTGGCTTGAGTGCTGCGTGCGACTACATGTACAACGACATGGACACACCAGATGAGCAAGATTCGGTCCCGCATCACAAAGAGCTTCTCGAAATCTATGGCTTTCTGCTACAATGGACTATTGCGGCAGTGGAAACCAAAGCCGCCGAGAAGTCATCAAATGCGCCTGTTGCTCGTGGTCGAGGCAAGCCGAGGAAAAATGCGTCAAAGGAAGAGAGCTGGGATTCAGCCACGCAGTTACAAGCTGCACTGGAAATTACGTGCAAGGTCTTGAAGCAGAAGTTGTCCAAAATCTTCTTGACCACCAGCGAGAGAGACACTTTCATAGGTCTCCTCACCAGACCGGTTTACATGATCTTGGAGAGTGAGCAGCGCGCCAAGACCACGTCCATTCGCATGCACTGTTTCAAAGTGCTGTGTATTGCCGTGAAGCACCATGGCCACGGATACGGTAAGGCCTTTTTTGTTTTGTTTGTTTGTTGTGCCAGACGGCGGTGGCATTTCTGTTTCTCTTCATCGAACCTCGGAACCTGCTGACAAGACGCCAGCCGCCCAGATCAACGTCATCCAAAACCTGACCTACTTTGAACACCTTTCGGAACCCATGGCCGAGTTTCTGCATATTCTGGCCGAAACGTACGACTATCCACAACTTACAGATGAGGTCTTGCGAGAGATCAGTAACAAAGAATTCAACTCCAACGACACTCGTGGACCCAAGTCTGTGTCGGCATTTATTACGAAAATATCGGAATTAGCGCCCCGACTAGTCATCAAGCAAATGACCATGCTTGCCAAACAGCTTGACAGCGAGTCGTACACACTCAGGTGCGCACTGATTGAAGTATGCGGAAATATGATTGCCCATCTGAGCCGACAGGATGAACGAAGCGAAAACCTCAAGTCCCAGCTGAACGCATTCTTTGATGTACTGGAGGAGCGTTTTCTGGACATCAACCCGTACTGCCGGTGCCGAACTTTACAAGTATACATGAAACTATGTGAGCTGGAGCAAAAATTCCCCAAGAGGCGGCAAAAGGCTGCAGAACTGGCTTGCCGCAGTTTGGAAGACAAGAGCAGCAACGTTCGAAGAAATGCCATCAAACTTCTGGCGATTCTTATCAAGACTCACCCATTCACGGTCATGCACGGCGCGCAGCTATCCCGCAAGGAGTGGCAGGAGCGCCATGACAAGGTGGAAGAAGAGCTCAATGCGTTGAAACCGCCGCCAGGTATGCCGGGCTTCGGGGAAGAACGCGCAAATCAAACGGTAGACAACGAGCTGCTGGATGAGGCTACGCAAATCGACTCTCCCCACAAGGCAAAGCCAATGAGTGACGAGGAGAAACTTGCGGCGATGAAAAGGGCACAAGAAGAAGCCGCCACTGGAGAAGCCATCGAGAAGCTGACCTTGACTCGACGGTATTACAACGAGGCCCTTCGTTTCATTGATGTCCTTCACGACGCCACCGGCATAGTTTGCCAGCTGCTCAGTGCCAAGAACAAAAGTGAGGTCATCGAGGCCATTGACTATTTTGAAGTCGGTGACGCCTACAACATCGAACAAAACAAGCTGGGCATTCGACGCATGCTGAGGCTCATCTGGACTAAAGGTAACAGTGACGAGGGCAAGGGGGTCCAAACACACCTGATTGAGTGCTACCGGAGACTCTTTTTTGAAGCTCCCGAGTCTTTCAGCCCTAATGATGCCGCCAACTACGTCGCCCGCAACATGATCAGCTTGACATTTGGCGCCACCCCGGCCGAGCTCACGTCCCTCGAACAGCTTCTTGCTACTATGATGAAAGGCGGCATCGTCCCCGACGTCGTCATTACCAAGCTATGGCAGGTCTACGGCGTGCAGAGGCGTGAAATATCAAGAACGCAGCGTCGAGGCGCCATCATTGTCCTCGGAATGCTGGCGACGGCCAATCCTTCCATCGTAGTGGACGAGATTGAAACCATGCTTCGGACAGGCCTGGGCTCGCACGGTCGCAATGACTTGCAGTTGGCCAAGTACACATGCATTGCGCTTAGGAGAATCAATCCTTCCGGGCGCCATGCGAAGGAGTCCACGACCATGTTCAACAGGCTTGCCAACGACCATGCCGTCTTGGGACGTCTTGCAGCCATCGCCGAGGTACAATCAGAGAGCAAAGAGTGGTACGGAGTGGCGGAGCAGGCTATCAATGCCATCTACGCCATCTCCAAACACCCAGACGTGCTGTGTTCCGAAATCATCAGGCGCAAGACCAGACATGTGTTTTCGCAATCTCGCCCTGGCTCAAGATCCACTTCGAGAGACGAGGGCAAAGGGCCCGATTTGACGGTAAATCAGACCATGAGCCAAGCGACACAGGGGGAAAGGCCCAAGACGCGCGACAACGCCGTCAACTTATCACAATTGCTCTTCATCGTCGGCCACGTTGCCATCAAACAGATTGTGCATCTGGAGCTATGCGAGCTCGACTTCAAGCGTAGGAAGCAGGAGAAGGAGAAGCAGACGACGGCCAAGGCAGAAAAGGACAAGGAAGACGTTGACGAACTGGACCTCATCGGGGGCACGACCGAAGACGACTTCACGGAAGCCATGGCTCACATCCGAGAACGAGAGCTTCTCTACGGACCCGACTCATTGTTGGCCGTATTCGGTCCGCTGGTATCTGAAATTTGCGCCAACAACACCACGTACGCGGACAAGGGTCTTCAGGCCGCGGCCACGCTCTGTCTCGCCAAGCTCATGTGCGTGTCGTCGGAATACTGCGAGACGAATTTGCCTCTCCTCATCACCATCATGGAGAGGTCGCCTGACGCAACGGTGCGTTCCAACGCGGTTATCGCGCTCGGAGACATGGCCGTCTGCTTCAACCACTTGATTGACGAGAATACCGACTTCTTGTACCGGCGACTGGCCGACGATGACGCCTCTGTCAAGAGGACGTGTCTGATGACGCTGACATTCTTGATCTTGGCCGGCCAAGTCAAGGTCAAGGGCCAGCTGGGCGAAATGGCCAAATGCCTGGAAGACGAAGATCGGCGGATCGCCGACTTGGCAAGGATGTTCTTCACCGAGCTCAGCACCAAGGACAATGCTGTGTACAATCACTTCGTGGACATGTTTAGTCTGCTAAGCTCTGGCGGCAGGATGCATGAGGAGAGCTTCAGAAGGATTATTCGCTTCCTGCTTGGGTTCGTGGAGAAGGTACGTGACAAGAGCAGACCCTTGCAGAATGCTGATCGGATGCCGGATGATGTGTTTTCATTTTTCATTTTCATGTTCATTTTTTTGCTTACACGACGAAAACAGGATAAACATGCCAAGCAACTCGCCGAAAAGTTGGCGGCAAGGCTGCCACGGTGCGAGACGGAGCGACAGTGGAACGATGTCGCATTTGCTCTGGGGTTACTGCCGCACAAGAACGAGGAGATTACCAGGATCGTCACCGAGGGCTTCAAGGTGGTGCAGCCGGCTGCTGCGTGATGCCGTTGAAAAGACCATGTTGCTTGTTTTTTGTGCATGTGACGGTACGGTCGGTGGACATGCTTGTACGAAGATGATGTCAGGATATGCTTCTTGTTTTTTTTTTTTTTTTTTTTATCGTAGAAACATTCTACAGGTGTGGTGTTATGACGAAAGACGGGTCGTTGAATGTCGGGTCTATCAAGTTGGTTGGCATTTGTGAGGACCTTGAGGTAATGGATGGCGCCACATGGTCGGACGAAAAGCACTATTCCCATTTGCTCTGGCGTTCTCTCGAATGCACTGACATGCACATATATATGCCAAGTTCGTAAAGAAGGGTATGCATACATTAGATATGTACAAGCATGTGCAAGCGTTGCAGCCCGGTTGGCGTTGAACGAGTCGACTCGCGGCAAGGCGTGTATGGCGACTGATGCAGGGTAGGCTGGCTGGCTTGGACATGCTGCGGCGCGCCCCACATGAGGCTGGGTGGCCACTGGCGTCGCGAGTACAAAAGGGCTGGGGCGTCCCTTCGAGAGCTCCGGGAAGGGAAGCAGCCAACGGGCCCCACACCGACGGCCGTTTTGCGACAAGACAAGACAAGACTTGACCAGACGTTCACCTTGCTCGATCTGGGCAGCTAGCAGACCAGCGGCTTGCTCGTCTCGCGCCTTTGGCTTTGGCTTTGGCTTTGGCTTTGCCTTTCCCTTTGCCCCTGCCTCTCTCTACCTTTGTCTCTGCCATCCTCTCTGCAGCCAGCAGCCAGCAGCCAGCAGCCAGCAGCCGAGACGCATGTTCTGAGATGAACCGACACATCATCGTTGACCCGTCTCTAGCTGTCTCTCTGCGGTGCCAGGCCAATTGTCTCGCTGCCATTTCCGCCGGCTCCGTACTTCCGAGGCAGTTTGCCAGTCCGCTACTCAACTAGGCGCAAATTCAGGTTTCGACGCGATTCGTCCCCATTGCCGCCCGTCTGATCTACCATGTACGACAAGACCGTCTCGTTAGGCTCGCGCCTGCATTACCCCATCACCGTCAGCAAGCTCCTGAAATCCCCCGGAGACGCCATCAAGAAACAAGAAATAATCTTCGAGTACAAGTTCACGTGGCGGCGGAAGGTCAGCGACGAGGAATGGGTCGACGAAACAACCTATACCGAGTTCGACAGTCCTGCAGAGGGCAAGCTGAAAGAATGGCGAATCAAAGAAGGCAGTGTCATCAGCGCCGACGCCCCCTGCATGCTGGTCGAGGAAGCCTGTGGCCATGAAGTCCAGATCCAAGGATTGTGCAGCCTATGCGGCGCTGACATGACTGAGGTGAATTGGGCCAGCGAGGAAAAAGACACGGATCGCGCCATGATCAACATGACGCATGACCAAACCGGCTTGATGGTCAGCGAGAGCGTGGCCACCAAGGCTGAGCACGACACGCAGAAGCGCTTGCTTCGACAAAGAAAACTGAGCCTCGTGGTCGATTTGGACCAAACCATTATACACGCCTGTATAGAACCGACCATTGGGGAGTGGCAGCGTGATCCGTCGAATCCAAATCACGAGGCTGTCAAGGACGTCAAAAGCTTCCAGCTCAACGACGATGGGCCGCGAGGCTTGGCAAGTGGCTGCACCTACTACATCAAACTGAGACCGGGGCTACAGACGTTCTTGGATGAGGTGTCGCAGATGTACGAACTACACGTCTACACCATGGGCACGCGCGCGTACGCCCTCAACATTGCGCGGCTTGTCGATCCGGATCGGAAACTCTTCGGGAATCGTGTCATCAGTCGGGATGAAAACGGCAGCATCACATCCAAGAGCTTGCAGCGACTTTTCCCCGTCAGCACAAACATGGTGGTCATCATTGACGATCGTGCCGACGTCTGGCCTCGAAATCGACCCAACCTCATCAAAGTTACTCCGTACGACTTCTTCAAGGGCATCGGCGACATCAATTCGAGCTTCTTGCCCAAGCGCACAGACATCCTACCCGCCCCTGCTCAGATCAACGGTAACAGTTCGCCGCTTGTCACAAACGGCAGCACTGGTGGTGGGTTATCGGCCACGGCCAACGAAAAAACGTCGCCGCTCGAGTCGTTGGCCAAGATGAGTGGTGCGGACGATGAGGCTAGCCTCCAAATACAGACCAAGGAGCAGGAAAAGACGTTGGAAAAACAATTGACGGATCGGCCGCTTCTTCACATGCAAGAGGAACTGGACAAGAAGGACGAGCTGTCGGGCCAAGTTGACCAAGGCGGGGATTCCTCATCTCATCACGGGAGACACCACCTTCTGAGCGATGACGATGAAGAGCTCATTGCTCTGCAGGATCATCTCACAGATCTCCACTCGTCCTTTTACGACACCTACGATCGCAGGCGTAAGGAAAGACAGCAGGCTGAACCAACACACCCACCCGGCCACAGCAAAGCGCGGCGCAAGATATCCGTCGATGACGGCGTGGATCTATCCATGGTCCCGGACGTTGGAGATATCCTAGATGAGCTGAAGTCGAATGTCCTGTCCGGCCTTGTCATTGTGCTTTCCGGTCTAGTGCCGCTCGGGGTCAAGATTGAAGAGTCCGAGATTGGTGCGCAGGCGCAAAGCTTTGGCGCCCAGGTGCTAGATACCATATCCCGTCGAGTGACTCATCTGGTCGTTTCTCTGGCAAGACCACGCACGAAGAAAGTACAGCAGGCAGCAAAGCTGTCCAGCATTAAGATTGTCAGTCACAACTGGCTTATCGACTGCCTCAGTCAGTGGCGACGGCTGGATGAGAGACCATATTACTTGAATATATCGGCAGATCGAGAGCGCTCGGAAGACATGACAGAAGCGGCATCCGAGCCGGAGAATGCCCCAGAGCCTGAAGCCGCACCGGGTCTTGGAGGTTTTGACTGGGCCATGGCAGACAAAGACCTGGAGGAGTTTCTCGGCATGGACAATGAGGACGAGGACGAGGACGAGGACGAGGACGAAGAGGCCGACGAGGAACAGAAAGAGGAAGACGAGGACAAGGACGAGAACGAGGATGAGGGCGGCGGCGACGACGACGAGACTGGCGACGCAGGACAAACCGCATTCGAGCTGGACGCCCAAGAACTTCTGGCCAGTGAAAGCGATGACGAAAGCAATGTATTGACAGATGGCCTGGAAGCAAACAGCAAGAAGAGAAAACAATCTGTCGAGGCGGTAGAGCCGGGTACTGACGGGACCTGCATTGATGACGAGAGCGTCATGGCTAAAAAGCAGCGCGTGGCGATATAGCCGCATAAATTTTGAGTCATTCACGTGTAGTCGGTCCCATGGGTACTCTCAACAAGGACTATTACCCATTTCTTTCGACCATTGTGTCTCATCACCCATCACCCATGCCCATCGCGCAAATGATTGAGGGGAGACAAAGTTTCATGGGTGCCGCCGAACCACAGGCCGGTGCCAGTTTGAGCATCGGCCATGCTGGCAATGAGCCAGCAACAAGACGGCACAAATAGCTGCGGCAAGCGATGACGAGGCGTTCCTGGCGTGCCAGTCTGGAGTGGGAGGAGGATCCTCGGCCGTAGAGCCGGAGCGAGAGCTTCTGGTCGACCTAGAGGCTGCGAAGTGAACTTGGCTCGGTGACAAGCCGGCCCCCGCAATCTTGTTTGCCTTGACCACGCGGGAAGTGCGATTTTTCTGTCTTGGCCGTGGCATGGCATTAGCTCCATGTGCGGTTGGGAGTGGCCGATTGTGCACATGGACGAGAGGCGTACGAGGATGCGGCGTTGCTACAGGACGTGTTTTTTTTTGCACAGGGAAAGAAAAACAAAAAAGGATGGTCTTTTATTGTGTGCAAGGTGAATGACAGAGATTTTTTTTTTCTTTGCTTTTTTTTTTTTGGCATGGTATTTATGCGTTGCAAGGACTATTTACGCAGGGGATCATGACAGGATACTTGACAGGATTTTTACTTGCAGCAAGTCCAGGTAGTCCCGGACATTTAGCCATAAGAGTTTCAGTGTACAGGGTTTCGGAATTCCTTAGGATGCTCCGTGGCTGAGGGTCTGGTGGAATGTGACATGATGACCTTTTTACGGACATTCGCGGTCCTTGATCGTTGGTGTCTGTTGGCAGCGGCGAGACATTGGTTTATACGGCGAGGCGTGAGGAGTGCGTACAGTATGACCCGTGAATTTTTATTATATATTACCAAGTGCCCCTAATCTTGGGTGGCGTTATTGTCAGTATGTATTATTAGATTCTTTGAACCTAGCCACGTAATGTTGTAAATTGAACAAGGGTCATACTGTACCATCGGCGTACCGTCTGCTGCATCGCGCCGTTCCGTCTTGGCAGTAGATGGAATCATCATGCCATGTCGAGTCAATCCCGATGCCACATGGCGTTGTATCGGAGCCCCTCATTTTCCCCGCTTCCCCGCGTCCGACTGCCGAGTTCCGGCTCGGCTCGGCTTGCGGCCGAAGCGCTAGCGCGGCATGTAGAGGAGTTCCTGTCCAGGCGGCGGAGCAGACGTCTGGATTGTAGGTGTCGACGAGATGTCCATCTTGTGCAGGCCCCAGACTGTATTATTCGCGCTATGCCTTACCTGACAGGTATTGGCTGCGACAAAGGCGCACGAGCGTTAAAAATGAGCGCTCTCATCCGCGATGGAGGGCACAGGGGGCATGCGCAAGGGATTTAGAGGCCGTCGGGTGGATAAAAGCCATTGTGCCAACGTGCCCCGTACTCGCTTCTTGTTTGTCTTTGCCTTTTGTTCACGGCCGGGTGGTGCTGTTCCAAGAATCCCAGCCAGCCTCGTGGTTGCATTGCTCAACAGGCCCCCCTCTCCGTATTTTTCTCTCACGCGAAACACCCCACCCGATGAACACGTCGTAAACAGGCCATGAGTCCCGATGGCTTCTCCATCATCGTAACCATGTGATTGTTCGTGGTAATTCCGTCGATACATAAACCACTGAGTCGAGACCTTCCAAATGGAATGATGCATAGGACAGAAATTTTTTCATCTTCTTCTTCTCCCACACCTCATCACGGAGCCCGGCCGAAACACCTTTCCCCCGCAACCGACACGAGAAAACATACGCGATGAGCTCAGAGGTCCGCGATATGAATGCCTTCCGTCAATCAGACTTCGCTTACGACCTGTTTGAAGACGGAAGAAAGAGGCCCTTGGGAAGCGACGAGCAAGGACTGTTTTTTCCGCTTATGGAATATTATAAAGAAATGACCTACTTTGGTGGCAGAGGGACTTTCGACGGCCTACAAACGCTGGATAAGAGCGCTTGGCGAAGATCTGAGTCGTGCGACGACGACGACTTTTACCATACTATTTGCCCTTTATCGCAAATGAAGAATTGGCCAGACAACCCCAGCCTCGGAGACGTCGGAAGGCTGGATGACGATGTGATGAACAGGATCGTGTCCAACCTCGATCTCTCCACCCTGTATAGCTTCATGGCCGTGAGCCGGCGAGCGTATGGGATCGTGCACAAGCACCCGCAGGTTAAGATTCTCTTTGAGCATACGTCCATGATCATCCACGGCTTCTTCGCCGTCAAGCTTGCCGCTACTATCACGGTCGATGAGCTGTTTGCTTCGCTGCAGGAGAAGCACTGCGTCGAGTGTGGTGACTTTGGCGGGTACATGTACATGTTCACGCACGAGCGCGTCTGCTCCTGGTGTGTCGAGCGTGTCGACCGATTCTCCGTGGTGCGAGAGGTGGATGCCATGAGAAAGTTCGGCCTGGGCCTGGAGATACTGGCCTTGATACCGCACATGGAGTCCTTCCCCCCGACCGACACGGGCCACGGGCCGCGCGAGGGACTCTATCTACCGCTCTACGATCGTGCTTCCATCTCCAGAGCCGCCAGTGAACTCTACGGGCCGAACGGATCCGCAACCGTACCCGAGTCCGATCTGCAGTTGTGGAAGGCCGTGATTATTAAGTTGTACAAGGACAGGATTGAAGGACGGGAGATTGCGCACGACAAGGCCAGGCTGCGGAAGCAACGTGCGGACGAACTGAGACGGATGACGAGGTCTTTGGAAAGAAAAGCTGCGGAGAATCGTCGAAAGCGGGAGGCGGCAAGGGCGGCTGGCGTTGAATGCACCATCTCCGACGACGACGACACCACCGCGGAAGAGCTGGTAGACCTATGGTTCTCGCCATCGTCCGAGGCGACCAGACTGAAGAACGCGAAAAGGAATCGCGAGGCTCTCGAGAAATATAGGGAGACGAGGCGTCACATCAAAGGTCTACAGGTCGACATGGGTAGCCGGTTCGGTGCAGAAGAGAGATGTCTAATAGCTGTGCTACGCGTCCCCTGGCTGAACATGGAGCTTGAGGAAGTTGAATGGGGGTTTCATTGTTATGCATGTTTGAAGATATGGGCCAAGCCGGCAGCTGATCGGGGAGACAAGGCCAAGTACTTTCTACGCGACTTCATTGCGACGACCTTTGAAGAGCACATGGATGAGTTTGACAGTGACCGGACCGGCAAACACCTGGCCGAGGGGTGCCTCTCTGACGGACTCTGCCACACACGTGCGGATCCGGCGCGGCACTGCGAGACGTGTAGCGACAAATTTAGAGACACGATTCATCACAGAATCTTCTGGCGTGGTTGACGGAAGGCTTCTGTTTGCCCCGAACGCACATGAGGACGGAATGGCCCCGTGTTGTTTTGGTGGACGATTGCGAAGGCCGAAGTAGTCTGCAAAAAGAGACGCATTAAAAAAAAAAAAAAAAAAAAAAAAAAAAAAAAAAAAAAAACGTCGTATTCGAACATGTTTTCGCAGGGCCCGCCGAAAAGCAAAATGCTTGTTTTGTTGCCATTCATCCTGGACGCAGCATAGCGCTCTCTATACGAGGGCCGTCGTGAGCATCATGTACACGCCGCAGTGACTTACCGAGCATGGTGTCTGACTGACAAGGTCCATGTTGGCAATTTCCCCATTTGACCATGGGGCCCAAAGGAGGAAGGATTGCACATCCCCCGACATGTGCCGCTGCTACAATTATACCGGTTCTTGAAGCAATTACGTCACACTGTCCTCGCAAACCCGGTCCGTTCCCTGTCAATCTTGGCCCGCGCGCCTCGACTCGACTCGTGCTGTGAAACACGTCCAACGACAGCCAAATCGGGTGCTCGCATCCCCTGCGGATCAGCAACGAGTCCGCTCGGGTGGCATGGAAGACAATGGGACCGGATCCGGACGGCTGCCTTTGTTCCAGCAATGGCGTCGTCACCAGGAAGAGCAAAGGAACGAAAAGGAGCCTCCCGTCTTTTGTTCACTTGCCAGCCAAAATAAATAAAAATGAAATAATGAATAAATAAATAAATACATGATACATGAATAAAAAACACCACCTGCCACGCCGCTCGTGAACCCAAGGTGGACAAGGCCGTGCTCGGGGCGTCAAATTTCGTCGCCGGCGGCCCGCGACACCGGTCTCGCCAAGTGTACCCCGAAATTTCACGGTCCGGCCAGGCAAGATGATTGTTGTCTGAGCTTCCTTCCTCGACGGGAACGGCTTCTTCCGAGACAGCGGGGCGGGCCTGCGTGGGGTTCGGGAACTGGCACGGACCGCCTATTCCCGCGCGCTCTCCTTTTCGAAAA
>SRPY01000498.1:0-24826 GCA_018360145.1 Claviceps africana
ATATAGCTATATTATTAATTTAAAGGTATATTAATTATTAAATTAAATAATTATTATATATTAAATTATTTAAAGCTATTAATTTAATAGCCTTTAAATATAAGCTTAAATTAAACTTTAATAGTAAGTAGTTTAAGTAAAGTATAATAATAAAATAGTAATTAATAATTTTTTAATTAAATTTAATATATTAACAAATAATTTAATAAATAATTTAAAATATTACCTTTTTTTTATAAATAATAGAAACCTTTTTAAGGTTTTTCTTTTTTTTTCTTTTTTTTATATTTAATTAAAAATTATAAATACCCTTTTCCCTTTTAAAATTTAATATAAAGCTATTTTAGTCTTTATATTAAAGCTAGTTTTAATCTTTAATATTATATTAATTTTAAATAATAAAGAAAATGATTAATTAATTAAAAGTTAAAAGCTTTTTAATAAATATTTAATTTCTTTTTATATTTAATTAAACTTTAACTTTAATTTATATAAAGTATAAAGTAAGTATTTTTATACTCTCTTTACTTTATTAAAATAAAAAATTCTAATTTTTATTATTATAATTAATTTAATAATAATTTAATATAAAGCTATAATAAAGTTATTATAGTTAATTTAAATCTAAAGTATTAATTTAAATTAGTTTAAATATATATATTTTAATAAGTTATACTTAATAAGTTTAAAATTTAATATAAAACTAAGTTAAATATTAATTAAAGTAAGCTTTATTTAATATAATAATAGTTTATATAAATAAAAAGAAATAAAAGGAAAATAAAAAGAAAAGTAAAAAAAAAAAACTTAAGCTTATTAGCTATAAAGCTACCTATAGGGCTGCCTATATATCTCTATATCTCTTTTACTATAGCGCTTTTTTTAAACGTTTTCTCTCTTTACTTTATTATTATTATTATTATTCTCTCTTTCTTTACTTTTAACTCTTTTTATTATTTCTTTAATATTAATATATACTTTAATTACCTTTATTAAAGATTATTTTAATAGTTTATTTTATTACTTTAATAAATAAATAATTTAATTTATATAAATTAATATTTTATATTTAAAAATATTACTATAGTTATTAATTATAGTAAAGGCTTAGCTTAAACTTTATATTAAAGTTAATTTAATAATAATAAAGTATTTAACTATTTATTAAATAACTCTATATAAATTATATTATATAAAGTTAATTATTATTTTATCGTTATTAAAGAATTAAATTAAACTTATATTAAATACTATAAAATTATTTAAGTTATATTAAGCTTAAAAGTTTATAACTTTTTATATAATATTATAAACTATTATTATATTAAGTAAAGCTTACTTTAGTTAATATTTAACTTAGTTTTATATTAAACCTTAAAGTTATTAAATATAATTTATTAAAATATATATATTTAAAATTATTTCAATTAATATTTAAAATTTAAGTTAACTATAATAGCTTTATTATAAGTTTATATTAAATATCTATTAAATTAATTATAATAATAAATATTAAAATCTTTTATTTTAATAAAGTAAAGAGAGTATAGAAATACTTATTTTATACTTTATATAAATTAAAGTTAAAGTTTAATTAAATATAAAAAAGAATTAAATATTTATTAAAAGGCTTTTAACTTTTAATTAATTAATTATTTTCTTTATTATTTAAAATTAATATAATATTAAAAATTTAAATTAGCTTTAATATAAAAATTAAAATCGCTTTATATTAAATTTTAAAAAAAAAGAGTATTTATAATTTTTAACTAAATATAAAGAAAAAAAAAGAGTATTTATAATTTTTAACTAAATATAAAGAAAAAAAACAGAAAAAAAAGAAAAACCCTAAAAAGGTCTTTTTTATTTATAAAAAAAGGTAATACTTTAAATTATTTATTAAATTATTTATTAAACTATTTATTAATATATTAAACTTAATTAAAAAATTACTAACTACTATTTTATTACTTAACTTTATTTAAGCTTTTTATTACTAAGGTTTAATTTAAGCTTATATTTAAAGGCTATTAAATTAATAGCTTTAAATAATTTAATATATAATAATTACTTAATTTAATAATTAATATACCTTTAAATTAATAATATAACTATATTATAATTTAAAACCCTTTATAACCTTTTATAACCTTTTATATTACTTTATATTTTATAGTATATAATTACTATACTATATCTCCTTTAATAACTTAACTTAACTTTAAATAAAGCTTAATTTAAGCTTATAAATCCTTTATTTCTTTTCTTTAAATTTAATAGATTTTTCTATATTTTTTTATATATATTATTTATACTTTTTATTAAACTCTTTTTAATAAATATAGCTAAAGCTTAGTTAATAATATATTAATTTTTATAATAAATACTATTTAAGGCTTAATTTAAGCCTTTTTAGTACTTATATTTATTACTATATATAGGTTTTCCCCCTTACCTTAGAGTTTTTTCTATATAAATTACTAAGATAAAGCATTAGCTAAGGGCTCTATACCCCTTAAAGTAATTAAATAAATAAATAAAAAAATAGTTTATAATGTTATATAAAATATTATAGACTTTTAAGCTTAATATAACTTAAATAATTTTATAGTATTTAATATAAGTTTAATTTAATTCTTTAATAAAGGTATAGTAATAATTAACTTTATATAATATAATTTATATAAAGTTATTTAATAAATAGCTAAATACTTTATTAATATTAAATTAACTTTAATTAAAATTTTAAATTAAATCTTTATTATAATTAATAGCTATAGTAATATTTTTAAATATAAAATATTAGTTTATATAAATTAAATTATTAATTTACCAAAGTAATAAATAAAATATTAAAGTAATCTTTAATAAAAGTAACTAAGGCTTATATTAATATTAAAGTAATAATAAAAAAAGTTAAAAATAAAGAAAAAAGAAATAATAATAATAATAGTAAAATAAAGAAAAAAGGGTTTAAAGAAAAAGCTATAGTAAAAGAGATATAAAGATATATAAATAGCTTTATAAATAGCTTTATAGTTAATAAGCTTAGGTTTTTTTTATTTTTACTTTTTCTTTTATTTTTCTTTTCTTTTATTTTTTTTTCTTTATTATTTTTATTATTATTTTTTTAAAAAATAAAAATAAAGAACTTAAAGCTTAATATAATTATATATTAATATTAATATAAATATTAATTATAATAAACTAATAGTTTAAAGTAATATTAATTAAGTAAAAAAAGAGCTTATATTAATTTTATATTAAAAGCTAAAAGATATTATTTTTTATTATTATTTTTTTTATAAAGTAAAGGTAAGTTAAAATATAAAAAGTAGCTTACTTTAAAAAGCTACTTTATTAAATATTATATAAAATTAAAATAGCTAAATATAATATAAATCTTTTTTAAATTTTAAATTAAACTTACTTTAAACTTTAAAAAATAAAGGTAATTATATTTAAAGTATTAAAAAATACAGTAATAAATATTTTTATAATTACTTTAAGAATAATATATTAAGAAATTTATATTATAAATATAATAAAAGTAAAGAAATAAATTAAAATTAATTTTTTTAATATAAAGTTAAATAAAGATTAATAATTTAAATTTAATAAAGTTATAATAAAGTTAAAGAATTTTCTTTTTAAAATAAAAGTTAAGGTTTTATTTAATTATAATAAGGTTTTAATTTAAGTATTAATAAATAGCTAAAGTATAGTTTTAACGCTATTATTTTTTTTAATTTAATTTTAAAGTTTTAAATATAAAATATAGTAAAATTGAATAATAATTAAGCTATAAATAATATATATTTAATATAAAGTTATTATTATTTATATTAAATATTATATTAAAAATAAGTTATTATTAAAGTATAAGCTATATAGATTTTATTAATTATTTTATTTATTTTTATTTTATTATAAAAGTATTAAATATAATAGTTAAGGTATAAATTTAAAAAAAGAATTATTACTTTAATTTTAATTAAAGACTATAATATAGCTTTATAAGCTTTAATAATAATATAAAGGTAATAAAACTTTTTATAATAAAGGCTTTTATAATACCTTTAGCTATACCTTTATATTTAATTAAAGTGTAATATAAATTTATATTATAATTAATAAAGCTTTAAATAACTTAAATATAAAAATATTTAAATTTATATAATAAATATCTTTATATAGATATAAAAAGTATAGGAAAGGTAATTATTATTATATTAATTTTATAATAAACTTTAATTAATAAGCTTTTTATTAAAGTTTATAATAAATTTAAATATTAAAAAAGTAAGCTAATTATATTAATTAAATTATTATAATTTTAAGTTAAATTAATATTATTATTAATTATCTTTTTTTATTAAAGTAAATAAATTTATTATTTTATAAATAAAACTTTAAACTAAATTTATAAAATTAATTTAAATAAATTATTTATATAGTTTTAAATTAAGCTTAAGTCTTTTGTATTATATAGCTATATATTAAAATATTAATATTATTAAAAAAGTTAAATATTTATATTAAGTTAACTATTATAAGTTTAATATAAAGTAAGGTAATATAAAGTGGAAAAAGAATTAAAAATATAAAGAACCTTTAAAAACCCTTTATAAATACTATATAAAAAGTTATTATTTAATTATTAAATATAAAATAAGCTTTATATAATATAGTAAAGGCTTAAATTTAATATATTATTTAAGTAAAAAGTTTAGTAAAAATTATTATATAAATAAGTTATATATAATATATTATATTAAAGATAATAAAGATATTTAGCTAAAAAAGTAAAGTAATATTACTATAATACTATATTATATATATTATTTTTATTAAAATAATAAAAGCTACCTTTATAAAATAATTAATATAGTTATTTATTTAAAACTTTAAAAAGGTATTACTCTCTTTAATTATATAAATAATTTATATAATTACTATTACTTTTTAAATTTTATTTATAATATTAAAGAGAGAGATTAATTTTTAAATATTAATTTACTTTTTTTTTAAAGAATATATTTAATTTATAAGAAACTATAACTTTAGCCTTTTAAAATAATATTAAGTAATATTTAATATAATAATATATATTAAATAAATTAAAAAAAATATAAATAAATAGTTTATTATAAACTTTAAAAAACTTTATTAAAAGCTTATTAAATTTAAAGGCCTTTTAATTAATTAGCCTTTTAATAATATTATATATTTTTAAAGTAATAAAGTAATTCTTATTTAAAAATATAGTAAAGTTAAATTAAAGGCTAAAGGTAGTTAATATATTATTTATATAAATAATTAAAATTAAAAAGAATTTATTAAAAAATACTTTTACTTTATTATAATAAAATATAGTTAAAAGTATATTATTATTATTATAATAAAGGTTTAAAATTAAAATAGTTTTAAATAATAAATTACTATAAAGTTAAGATTATTATTTTAGTTTTTAAAGGTTATTTTTTTTATTATTATATTTATTACTATATAGTATTAAAAGCTATATTATTCTTTATAAATAACTTATTTTTAATATAAAGCTATATTAATAATAGCTTATTAGCTTATTTTAATATAATAATATTATTAAAGTTATTAAATATATTTTATATTATAAATAATATTAAAAATTTTAAAAGTTTACTATAGCTATATTTTAAAGGGATTATAAAGGCCTTTTAATATAAATAAAGTAATAATAGTAATAAGTTTAATTATAAATTATATAATAAAAAAATTAATTTAATAAAAGGTTTTAAAAAGAATTAAAGTAAAAAAAGAGTAAAAGTAACATATTACTTTTATAATAATAAATATTTTATTTATTTAAAGCTAGTAAAAGTAATAAAGGGGTTTAATTATATAAATTATAAAGTAGTAGTTATAAAATATAATATAAATAAGCTATAAAATATAATTAAATTTAATAAAGTTTAATTCTTTTAAAAATTAAGTTTAGAAATTAATAAAATATTAAATATAGTTAATAGTACTATCTTTTTTACTTTATATTTATTATATTATTTTACTTTATAATATAATAAGTTTAAATTATTATTAATTTATAATTATTAAAAGTTTATTATTATTAAGTAATATATAGCTATATTAATTTTAAAAGAAATAGTATAAATTAAAGTTATTAATAAAGATATATTAATATTATAATAACTTTATAATAAAGTTATAAAGGGAGATTATTTAATTATAAAAATAAATAAAAAAGTAAATAAAGTAAATATTAATATTATAAAGGGTTATAATATATTAATTAATATTAAACTATATTAATTATAAATTAAAGCTATATTAATAGTAAATATAAATAGCTATTTTTTTACTTTAAGCTATAAATTAATAAAAACCTAAGCTTAAATTTAAAAGGTTTTTATTAATATTATATAGTTTTTAAATTATTATTATATTAGTTTTAAATAAAAACCTAAGTATTAAATAAATAAGTTATATTTTCTTTTATATATTTTAGTATATTATTTATAATATTATATTTAATTAAAAAGTAAAGGAGTTTTTTATAATAAAAGAGCTAATTTAATATTAATATAGTAATTAAAAAAGGCTTTAATAATTCGTTAAAGCTTTAATAATAATAATATAAAAATTATATTAAAGCTTAAATATTAATTATAATTACTTTAAAGGTATTTACTATACTTTTATAATAAAGCTTTATTAAAAAAAGTATTATTTATTTATTTATAATAGCTATAACTTTAAACCTTAATTTAGCTATTTATATTTTTAAACGTTAATATAAATAATATAATAAAGCTATTAAATTAATTTAAATATATAATATAGGCTTTTATTTATTTATTATTAATAATTAAATAATACTTTAATTAAATAAAGTAAGTATTTAAATAATTAATATATTACTTTTACTTTATATTTATAAAAGCTAAGTAATTAATTTTAAAAGTATACTTTAATAGTAATATAGTAGCTATAATATAAAGTTATAATATAGTATATAATAATATAGTTAAATTTAAAGTATTAATAATATTAATAAAAATAAAGGGCTTTATTATATAATTTTATTTTAAATATTTTAGCTTTATAAATAACTCCTTTATAATATAATTTATTAGCTATATTAATATCTTTAATTTTAAATATAGAAAAGGCTTATATTATAATATTATAAGGTTTTTATATTATTACTTTAATAATATTATTATTATTAATAGTAATAAAGTTATAAAGAAATTGTTTTTAATAATTTAATATATATAGCTTATAAAGAATTCTTTAATAATAATATTAAATATATATTAATTTAGTATTATATTTAAGCTAAAGGTAGTTTAAATTTATTTTATATTTTTAATATAAAGTTAAGCTATATCTTTAAAAATAATAATTATATTATTACTATAAAGGTATTTTATAGCTATAGTAATATCTTTACTTATAGCTTAATTTATAGTATTAATAATATTTATTAAGCTATATTATTTAATTACTTTATTAATTAAATTACCTTTAATAATAGTCTTTTTCTAAATATAAAGTAATATTACTATAAAAGTAGCTAAATAAATATATTTATTAATTATTAAAATAATACTATTAGCTAAAATTTTAGCTTATATTATAGCTAATATAAATTTAAATTAAATAGCCTTTTTAATTACTTATTTAATTATTACTTTAAAGTTAGTAGTTAAAACTAATTTTTAAAGGTTTAATATAAAGTTAATAAATTACTTATAATAGGTTTATATTATTTCTATATTAATAATACATAAAATAACCTTTTAAACTCCTTTTGATCAAAAGGTTAGTATAAATATAGTAATTTTATTAAATTTCTTTTATAAATAAGCTAATATTTAGTTTTAAATTATATTAATTATAGTATTAACTTAGTTTTTTATTATAAACTTATTATAATAAATAAAGGACAAGCAAGGCTCCTGAGAAGAAAGAGGCAGCCACTGCGCAGCAGGAGCACACACTAGGGCCGGACCTAGCGTAAAGCTAAGCTAAACACGTTACAAAACTAAACCGCTGTCTTTATTTATTTTTTTAAAAATAAAAAGAAAAACTAAGGGCTACGCCCCTATACTAGCACTACCCTACACCTATTGCTACTTTACCTTACCTATATTATTTACCTTTATTTCTATCTTCCCTTTATTACCCTCTCTCTCTTTATATTAATTTTAAATTAATTTTATAGTAAAGCTATATACCTTTTATAAAATATTATTTTACTCCTTTAAAGTATTAGTAATATACTATACCTATAGTATTATTTTATTTTAAAATAAAGCTAATTTAACCTTACTTTATTTCCTATTTACTTCTTTATTATATTACTATATAAAATATATTACTATATTTTAAATAGCTTTATATTTATTATTTTATAAATACTATTATTATTATAGTAATATTAATATAGATTTAAAATAGACTTATATTAATAGCTTTATTAAAGGTATAGAGATTTTATATATTTATTACTTTTTTAATAGCTTTTTTATAAGCTATAATATTTAAATTAATTTATAATATTAATTAAGTATTATATTAAAACTAAGTTAAATAAAGACCTACCTTTTTATAAACTTTTTTTTACTTTAAACACTTAAAATAAATATTACTATTACTTAATTAAAAATATAATAAATTAATATTAAAATTAAGTTAGTATTAATATAGGTATTATTAAATAAATTATAATATTGTTTTTTAATATCTTTTACTTTAATTAAATAAAGTAAATAAAGAAGGTTATATAATACTTTAAGTTAAATATAAATTAGCTATAATATTAAGTTAAAAAAGGAATAGCTATTTATACCTTTTTTAATAGTTAAATTTAATAGTATTTTCTTTAATATAGTATAATTAAAGTAAAGCTAATATTAATATAAAATTACTATAGTAAAAGGAAAGGGGGATATTTATAATTTTTAATAATAAAGAAAGAAAAAAGAGAAAATATTAAGTAAGGCAAGGGGAGCCCTCTTTATAGCTAAAAGACCCCCCCCCTCCCCCTTTTAATAATTAATAAGTAGTTAGTAGCTAAACTATATAGTCTCTATAGTATTATATAAACCTTTATAGAAGCTAATAGTTAATTTTTAATATTAAGGTAGTAATTAACTAAATATAAAGTAGTATTAAATTAAACCTTAACTTAAGCGCTAAAGGTAATATATCTCTCTCTTTTAATATTATACTATATTATTATTACTAGCTTTTTAACCCTTTACTATATTATTTTAATAATACTATTTATATTATATACTCTTTAGTAATATTAGCTAAGATAAGCTAGCTATATACTAACTCTTATAGCTAATACTTATTTAAAACTATATTAACTTTAAGGTAAATACTTTATAGTAATATATAGGTTTTCCTCCTTACTCTAAGGTTTTTTCTATATAAATTAAGTAATAAAGGTACTAAATACTAAGCCAAAGCCTAGCTAGCGTAAATAAATAAATAAATAAAGGAATTATAGTAACTATATAAAAAGCTATAGTTCTTTATATTAATATTTATTATTATTATTATATTACTTATTATATTTATACTTTAAGCTTAATATATTATTATAAAAGAAGGTAAATAAATATAGTAAAACTTTTTATTATTTTTTTAAGTTAATTTAAGTTAATTCTATAGCGTTATTATAGTGTAGGCAAAATTATAAAAGTTTTGTTTAGTTAATTTATATTAAATATAATATAAAACTATAGTAAAGCTTTAAAATAAAAGATATAGTTAATATATAACGCTTTAAAAAAAGAGATATAGTTAATAAATAGAGCTTTAAAAAAAATAAAAAAGGAAATATATAAAGAGAGTATATATTAAAGCTAAACTTAATTTTAAGCTAAGTTAAATATACTATTAAACTAAACTATAATCTTTATTTATTAATTAAAAAACTAAAGGCTATATCTTTACTTTAGCATTATTTTAAATTTATTATTACTTTATTTTATTATTACCTTTTATTTTTAAGTTTTTATTATTACTTTCCCTTTCTTTACTTTAACTTTAATTTAAAACTATAATAAAGCTATATATTCTTTATAAAATATTATTTTCTTTCTTTAAAATATTAATAATTAATTATATTTATAATATTATTTTATTTTAAAATAAAGCTAACTTAGCTTTACTTTATTTTTCTCTTTACTCCTTTATTATATTATTATATAAAATATATTACTATATTTTTAATAACTTTATATTTGTTTTATATTATTATTTATTATTTAATTACTTTAAGGGGCATAGAGCCCTTAGCTAGTACCTTATCTTAGTGATCTATATAGGAAAACCCTTAAAATAAAAAGAAAAACCTATATATAGTAATAAATATAGGTGCTAAAAGGGCTTAAATTAAGCCTTAAGTAGTATTTATTATAAAAATTAATATATTATTAACTAAGCTTTAACTATAGTTATTAAAAGAAGTTTAATAAAAGGTATAAGTAATATATATAAAAAGGTATATAGAAATATATTAAATTTAAAGGGGGGGAGAGTAAAGACTTTATAGGCTTAAGTTAAGCTTTATTTAAAGCTAAGTTAAGTTATTAAAAAAGGTATAGAATATTAGTTATATACTATAAAATATAAAGTAATGTAAAAGGTTATAAAAGGTTATAAAGGGTTTTAAGTTATAATATAGCTATATTACTAGTTTAAGGGTATATTAATTATTAAATTAAGTAATTATTATATATTAAATTATTTAAAGCTATTAATTTAATAGCCTTTAAGTATAGGCTTAGGTTAGACCTTAGCAGTAAGTAGCTTAAGTAAGGTATAGTAATAAAATAATAGTTAATAATTTTTTAATTAAGTTTAATGTATTAATAAGTAATTTAATAGGTAATTTATTTATTTATTTATTTATTTACTCTAGGGGGCATAGAGCCCTTAGCTAGTACCTTATCTTAGTAACCTATATAGAAAAAACCTTAGAATAAAGGGGAAAACCTATATATAGTGGTAGGTATAGGTGCTAAAGGGGCTTAGGTTAGGCCTTAAGCAGTACCTATTATAAAAATTAATATATTATTAACTAAGCTTTAGCTATAGTTATTAAAAGGAGTTTAATAAAGGGCATAGGTAGTGTATATAAAAAGGTATATAAAAATATATTAAATTTAAAGGGGGGAGGGGTAAGGACTTTATAGGCTTAGGTTAGGCTTTATTTAAGGCTAAGCTAAGTTATTAAAAGGGGCGTAGTATACTAGCTATATACTATAGAATATAAAGTAATATAAAAGGGTATAGAAGGTTATAAAAGGTTATAGGTTATAATATAGCTACGCTATTAATTTAAAGGCACGCTAATTATTAAATTAAGTAATTATTATACACTAAATTATTAGGAGTTATTAATTTAATAAATACTAAATATAGAATTAAGTTAGGCCTTAATAGTAAGTAATGTAAGTATAGTGTAGTAGTAAAATAGTAGTTATTAATTACCTAAATAGGTTTAGTATACTAATAAGTAATTTAATAAGTAATTTAAGGTATTGCTCTTTTTTTATAAATAAAGGAAGACCCTTTTAAAGGTTTTTTCTCTTTTTCTCTCTTTCTCTCTTTATACTTAATTAAAAAATTATAAGTATTTCTTTCCCTTCTAAAATTTAATATAGGCTATTTTAGTCTCTATATTAAAGCTAGTTTAGACCCTTAGTATTATATTAATTCTAAGTAGTAAAGAAAATAGCTAGTTAATTAAAAGTTAAAGGCCCTTTAATAAGTACTTAGTCCCCCTTTATGCTTATTTAAGCTTTAACTTTAATTTATATAGAGTGTAAAGTAGGTATTTTTATACTCCCTTTACTTTATTAAAATAGAAAATCTTAGTATTTATTGCTATAATTAGTTTAGTAGGTATTTAATATAAATTTATAGTAAAGCTACTATAGCTAACTTAAATTTTAAGTATTAGTTTAAACTATTTTAAATATATATAGCTTAGTAAGTTATATTTAGTAAGTTTAAAGTTTAATATAAAGCTAAGTTAAATACTAATTAAAGGTAGGCCTTATTTAATATAATAGTGGTTTATAATATAATATAAAAAGTTATAGAATTTTAGGCTTAGTATAACTTAAGTAATTCTATAGTATTTAATATAAGTTTAACTTAATCCCTTAGTAGGGGTATATTAGTAACTAATATTATATAGTATAATTTATATAAAGTTATTTAATAAATAGCTAAGTGCTTTATTAATACTAAGTTAGCTTTAATATAGAGTTTAAATTAAGCCTTTATTATAACTATTAGCTATAGTAGTATTTTTAAGTATAAAATATTAATTTATATAAACTAAATTACTTATTTATTAAAGTAATAAAATAACCTAATAAAATAGTCTTTAGTAGAAGTAAGTAGGGCTTATATTAGCTTTAAAGCAATAGTAGAGAGGTTTAAGGATAGGGAGGGAGGGGATAATAATAGTAATAGTAAAGTAAAGAAAGAAAGGGTTTAAAGAAGGGGCTATAGTAAAAGAGATAAAAGGATATATAGGCAGCCCTATAGCTAGCCCTATAGCTAATAAGTTTAGGTTTTTTGTTTTCTTTTATTTTTCCCTTTATTTTTATCTCTCTTTTTTTTTTTTTATTATTTTTATTTTTATTTTTATTTTTATTTTTATTTTTTTTACTTTTATCTCTTTTTTTTTTATAAATAAAATAGAATAATTTAAGGCTTAATTTAGTTATATATTAATACTAATATAAATACTAAGGTATAATATACTAGCAGTTTAAAGTAATAAAGGTAGAGTAATAAAGAGGCCTATATTAAGTCTATATTAAAGACTAAGAGGTGTTATTATTTACTACTATTTATTCTATAAAGTAAGGGTAAGTTAATAGTATAAAAGATAACTAGTTTTAAAGAGCTACTTTATTAAGTATTATATAAAGCTAAGTTAGTTAAAGGCAGTGTAAATCTCCTTTAAGTTTTAAATTAAGCTTACTTTAAACTTTAAAAGGTAAAGGTAGTTATATTTAAAGTATTAAAGAATAAAGTAATAAATATCTTTATAATTACTTTAATAGTAGTATATTAATAAGTTTATATTAAAGATATAGTAGAAATAAAGGAAGGAGTTAAGATTAATTTTTTTAATATAAAGCTAAACTAAAGCTAATAATTTAAACTTAATAAAGTAGTAGTAAAGTTAAAGTACCTTTTTTTTAAAGTAGAAGTTTAAATTCTATTTAGCTATAGTAAAGTGTTAATTTAAGTATTAATAAGCTACTAAGGCTTATTCCTAAAGCTATTGCTTTTTTTAGTTTAATTTTAGTATTTTAAATATAGAGAATATAGTAGAGTTTAGTAAAGGTTAAGTTAAAAGCAGTATATAGTTAATATAGAGTTATCTTTTATATTAAGTACTATATTAAAGATAGATTATTATTAAAGTATAAGCTATTTAAATTTTATTAGCTATTTTATTTACTTTAATTCTATTATAAAATTATTAAGTATAGTAATTAAAGTATAGGTTTAAAAGGGGGATTACTACCTTAATTTTAATTAAAGACTATAATATAGCTTTATATATATTAATAATAATATAAAGGTATTAAATTTACTTTATAGTAAAGGCTTTAGTAATACCTTTAGCTATACCTTTATATTTAGTTAAGGTATAATATAAGCCTACACTATAGCTAATAAAGCTTTAAATAATTTAAATATAAAAGAGTTTAGACTTATATAGTAAGTACCCTTAAGTAAATATAGAGAGTATAGTAAAGATAAGTTACTATTATATTAGTTTTATAGTAAGCTTAAGTTAATAAGCCTTTTATTAAAGTTTATAATAAATTTAAATACTAAAGAAATAAGTTAACTATATTAGTTAAACTATTATAGTTTTAAGTTAAATTAATATTATTACTAGCTATTTCTTTTTACTAAAGTAAATAAGTTTACTTTTTTATAAATAGAACTTTAAGCTTAATTTATAAAACTATTTTTAATAGACTGCTTAAGTAATTTTAAGTTAAGCTTAGGTCTTCTCTATTATATAGCTATATACTAAGATATTAGTATTATTAAAAAAGCTAAGTATTAGTATAAAGTTAACTATTATAAGCTTAATATAAAGTAAAGTAATATAAAGAAAGAAGAGAATTAAGGATATAAAGGACCCTTAAAGGACTTTTATAGGTACTATATAAAGGGCTGCTATTTAGCTATTAAATATAAAGTAGGCTTTATATAATATAGTAAAGGCTTATATTTAGTGCGCTATCTATATAAAGAGTTTAGTAAAGACTATTATATAGATAAGTTTTATATAATATACTATATTAAAGATAGCTAAAATATTAAGCTAAAGGAGCGATATAATACTACTATAGTGCTATACTATATATATAGCTTTTATTAAAATAGTAAAGGCTACCTTTATAAAATAATTAATATAGTTACCTATTTAAAGTTTTAAAAGAGCGCTACCCTTCTTAGCTATATAAATAATTTATGTTACTACTACTGCTTTTAATACCTTACTTATAATATTAAAAAGGGAGATTAATCTTTATATATTAATATACTTCCTTTCCTTTAGTAACTTTTCTAATTTATAACAGACTATAACTTTAGCCTTTTAAAATAAAGCTAAGTAGTGCTTAATATAGTAATATATATTAAATAGGTTAGAGAGAACATTAGTAAGTAGTTTATTATAGACTTTAAAGAACTCTATTAAAAGCTTATTAAGTCTAAAGGCTTTTTAGCTAATTAGTCCTTTAATTATATTATATATCTTTTAAGCTATAAAGTAGTCTTCCTTTAAAAATATAGTAAAGTTAAATTAAAGGCTAAGGTTAGCTAATATATTATTTATATAGGTAGTTAAGGTAGGAAAGAATCTATTAAAGAATACCTTTACTTTATTATAGTAAAAGGTAGCTAAGGGTGTACTATTACTACTATAGTAAAGGGCTAAAACCTAAGTAGTCTTATGTAGTAAGCTACTATAGAGTTAAGCTTATTATTTTAGTTTTTAAAGGTTACTTTTTTTAGCTATTATATCCGCTACTATATAGCGCTAAAAGCTATATTATTTATTATAAATAACTTATTTTTAATTTAAAGCTATATTAATAATAGCCTATTAGCTTACCTTAGTGTAGTAGCGTTACTAAAGTCTTTAAATATATTTTATATTATAAATAGCTTTATAGACCTTAAAGGTCTATTATAGCTACACTTTAAAGGCACTATAAAGGCCCTTTAGTATAGAAAAAGTAGTATTAATAGTAAGTTTAGTTATAAGCTATATAGTAAAAGAGTTAATTTAATAAAGAGTATTAAAAATAATTAATATAAAGAAGGGGTAGAAGCAGTGTATTACCTTTATAATAGTAAGTGTTCTATTTATTTAAGGCTATTTAAATTAGTATAAAGGTTATTTAGTAGTAGTAGTTATAGAACTATAATTATAAAAGGTAATATAAATAAGCTATAGAATATAGTTAGACTTAATAAGGTTTAATTCTCCTAAAAATTAGGTTTAAAGGTTAATAAAGAACTAAATATAGTTAATAATACTATCTCTTTTACTTTATATTTATTATATTATTTTACTTTAAAGTATAATAAGCTTAAATTACTATTAAATTATAACTACTAAAAGTTTATTACTATTAAATAATATATAGCTATATTAGTTTTAAAGGGGGTAGTATTAATTAAAGTTATTAATAAAGATATAGTAGTACTATAGTAGTTTTATAAAGAAGTTATAAAGGGGAGTTATTTAATTATAGTAGTAAATAGAAGAGTAAATAAAGTAAATATTAATATTATAAAGGGTTATAGTGTATTAATTAGTGCTAAACTATTTTATTTATAAGCTAAAGCTATATTAATAGTAAATATAAATAGCTATTCTTTTACCTTAAGCTATAAGTTAATAGAAACCTAAGCTTAAGTTTAAAAGGTCCTTATTAGTACTATATAGTTCTTAAATTGCTATTATATTAGTCTTAGATTAAGACCTAAAAGCTAGGTAAATAAGTTATATTTTCTTCTATATATTTTAATATATTATTTATAGTATTATATTTAATTAAAGGGTAAGGGGGTTTTTTATAATAAAAGGGCTAACTTAATGCTAAGGTAGTGGCTAAGGAAGGCTTTAATAGCGCTTTAAGGCCTTAGTAAAGGGGGTATAAATATTATATTAAAGCCTAAGTATTAGTTATAGCTACCTTAAAGGCACTTACTATACTTTTAAGGTAAAGCTTTATTAAAAAGGGTATTACTAGCTTATTTATATTAGCTATAGATTTAAACCTTAATTTAGCTATTTATATCTATAGAGGTTAGTGTAAATAAGGTAGTAAAGCTACTAGGCTAGCTTAGGTATATAGTATAGGCTTTTATTTAGTAGTTATTAGCAATTAAGTAGTGCTTTAATTAAGTAGGGTAAGTATCTATATAGTTAGTATATTACTTCTACTCTATACCTATAATAGCTAGGTAGTTAGTTTTAAAAGTGTACTTAATAGTAGTGTAGTAGCTATAATATAGAGTTATAGTATAGTATATAGTAATATAGCTAAATTTAAAGTATTAATAGTATTAATATAGGTAAAGAGCTTTATTATATAATTTAACTTTAAATATTTTAACTTTATAAATAACTTCTCTATAATATAGTTTATTAGCTATATTAATATCTTTAATTTTAAAGATAAAGGGGGCTTATATTATAATACTATAGGGTTTTTATACTATAACTTTAATAATACTACTGCTATTAATAGAGGTAAAGTAGTAGAGAATATCTTCCTTAGTGACCTAATATATATAATAAATAGGGAATCCTTTAATAATAATACTAAATACTTATTAATTTAGCGTTATATTTAAGCTAAAGGTAGTTTAGACCTATTTTATATCTTTAATATAAAGTTAGGCTATATCTTTAAAGGTAACTATTATATTGCTACTATAAAGGCGCTTTATAGCTACTATAGTGTCTTTACTTATAGCTTTATTAATAGTATAAATAATGTCTTTTAGGCTACGCTATTTAATTACTTTGCTAATTAAGTTGCCTTTAATAACGGTCTCTTTATAAATATAAGGCAGTATTGCTATAAAGGCAGCTAAATAAATAAGCTTAATAGTTATTAAAGTAGCGCCGCTAGTTATAATTCTAGCCTATATTATAGTTAGTGTAGTTTTAGGCTAAATAGCCTTCTTAATTGCCCTTTTAACTATTGCTTTAAAGTAAGTAGTTATAACTAGTTCCTAAGAGTTAATAAATTATCTACAATAGGGTTATATTATTTCTATATTAATAATATATAAAATAACCTTTTAGACTCTTTTTAGTAAGAAGGTTAGTATAAGTTTAGTAATTTTATTATATTTCTATTATAAATAGATTAGTATTTAGTCCTAAGCTATATTAACTATAGTATTAACTTAGTTTTTTACTATAAACTTATTATAATAAATAAAGGGATTATAGTAACTCTATAAAAGGCTATAGTTTTTTATATTAATATCTATTATTATTACACTACCTATTATACCTATACTTTAAGCTTAATATACTATTATAAAAGAGGGTAAATAAGTATAGTAAAACTTTTTATCTGCTTTTTAAGTTAATCTAAGTCGATTCTACAGCGTTGTTACAGTGCGGGCGAAATCGCGAAAGTTTTTTCAAATAGGTAATTTAAAGCACTGCCTTTTTTTTATAAATAAAGAAAACCTTTTTAAGGTTTTTTCCCTTTTTTTTCTCTTTTTTTTTCTTTATATTTAATTAAAAAATTATAAATACCCCTTTCCTTTTTAAAATTTAATATAAAGCTATTTTAGTCTTTATATTAAGGTTAATTTAAACCTTTAGTATTATATTAATTTTAAATAGTAAAGAAAATAGTTAGTTAATTAAAAGTTAAAGGCCTTTTAATAAGTATTTAATCCCTCTTTATATTTATTTAAGCTTTAACTTTAATTTATATAAAGTATAAAATAAGTATTTTTATACTCCCTTTACTTTATTAAAATAAAAGATTTTAATATTTATTACTATAATTAATTTAATAAGTGTTTAATATAAATTTATAGTAAAGCTACTATAGCTAACTTAGATTTTAAGTATTAGTTTAAATTATTTTAAATATATATAGCTTAATAAATTATATTTAATAAGTTTAAGGTTTAATATAAAGCTAAGTTAAATATTAATTAAAGTAAGCTTTACTTAATATAATAGTAGTTTATAATATAATATAAAAAGTTATAAATTTTTAAGTTTAATATAACTTAAGTAATTTTATAGTATTTAATATAAGTTTAATTTAATTCTTTAATAAAGGTATAGTAATAATTAATATTATATAGTATAATTTATATAAAGTTATTTAATAAATAGCTAAGTGCTTTATTAATACTAAGTTAGCTTTAATATAAAGTTTAAATTAAGCCTTTATTATAACTATTAATTATAATAGTATTTTTAAATATAAAATATTAATTTATATAAATTAAATTATTTATTTATTAAAGTAATAAAATAATCTAATAAAATAGTTTTTAATAAAAGTAAGTAAAGCTTATATTAACTTTAAAGTAATAATAAAGAGGTTTAAAAATAAAAAAAAAGAAAATAATAATAGTAGTAGTAAAGTAAAGAGAGAAGGGGTTTAAAGAAAAGGCTATAATAAAAGAGGTATAAAGATATATAAATAGCCTTATAGCTAGCTTTATAGCTAATAAGTTTAGGTTTTTTTATTTTCTTTTATTTTTCTTTTTATTTTTATTTCTCTTTTTTTTTATTATTATTTTTATTTATTCTTTTTATTTTATTTTTTTTTATAAATAAAATAAAATAATTTAAGGCTTAATTTAGTTATATATTAATATTAATATAAATACTAAGGTATAATATATTAATAATTTAAAGTAGTAAAGGTAAAGTAATAAAGGGGCTTATATTAAGCCTATATTAAAGACTAAAAAATACTATTATTTATTATTATTTATTTTATAAAGTAAAGGTAAGTTAATAATATAAAAGGTAATTAATTTTAAAGAGCTACTTTATTAAGTATTATATAAAGCTAAGTTAATTAAAAGTAGTATAAATCTTCTTTAAGTTTTAAATTAAGCTTACTTTAAATTTTAAAAAGTAAAGGTAATTATATTTAAAGTATTAAAAAATAAAGTAATAAATATCTTTATAGTTACTTTAATAATAATATATTAATAAATTTATCTTAAAGATATAATAAAAGTAAAAAATAAAGTTAAAGCTAATTTTTTTAATATAAAGCTAAATTAAAGTTAATAATTTAAACTTAATAAAATAATAATAAAGTTAAAGTACTTTTTTTTTAAAGTAAAGGTTTAGGTTTTATTTAATTATAATAAAGTATTAATTTAAATATTAATAAACTATTAAAGCTTATTTTTAAAGTTATTACTTTTTTTAGTTTAATTTTAATATTTTAAATATAAAAAATATAATAAAGTTAAGTAAAGGTTAAGTTAAAAGTAGTATATAATTAATATAAAGTTATTTTTTATATTAAATATTATATTAAAGGTAGGTTATTATTATTATATAAGCTATTTAGATTTTATTAGCTATTTTATTTACCTTAATTTTATTATAGAATTATTAAGCATAGTAATTAAAATATAGGTTTAAAGAGAGAATTACTACCTTAATTTTAATTAAAAACTATAGTATAGCTTTATAAATATTAATAATAATATAAAGATATTAAATTTACTTTATAATAAAGGCTTTAGTAATATTTTTAGCTATACCTTTATATATAGCTAAGGTATAATATAAGCTTATATTATAATTAAGAAAGCTTCAAATAACTTAAGTATAAAGAAGTTTAAATTTATATAATAAATACCTTTAAATAAATATAAAGAGTATAGTAAAGGTAAGTTATTACTATATTAATTTTATAATAAACTTAAGTTAATAAGCCTTTTATTAAAGTTTATAATAAATTTAACTATTAAAGAAGTAAGCTAATTATATTAGCTAAACTATTATAGTTTTAAGTTAAATTAATATTATTATTAACTATCTTTTTTTATTAAAGTAAATAAGTTTACTTTTTTATAAATAAAACTTTAAGCTTAATTTATAGAACTATTTTTAATAAACTACTTAAGTAGTCTTAAGTTAAGCTTAAGTTTTCTTTATTATATAGCTATATATTACAATATTAATATTATTAAAAAA
The DNA here is from genome assembly GCA_018360145.1 of Claviceps africana. Lineage (NCBI taxonomy): Eukaryota > Fungi > Ascomycota > Sordariomycetes > Hypocreales > Clavicipitaceae > Claviceps > Claviceps africana. The sequence goes on from SRPY01000498.1 coordinate 20,300, forward strand.
GCTAAGTATTAATATAAAGTTAATTATTATAAATTTAATATAAAGTAAGGTAATATAGAAAAAGAAGAGAATTAAAGATATAAAGGACCTTTAAGGGACCTTTATAAATACTATATAAAAGGCTATTATTTAGTTATTAAATATAAAATAGGCTTTATATAATATAGTAAAGGCTTAGATTTAGTATACTATTTATATAAAGAGTTTAATAAAAACTATTATATAAATAAGTTTTAAATAATATATTATATTAAAGGTAGCTAAAATATTAAGCTAAAGAAATAATATAATACTGCTATAGTACTATACTATATATATAGCTTTTATTAAAATAATAAAGGCTATTTCTATAAAATAATTAATATAGTTATTTATTTAAAGCTTTAAAAAAGTATTACTCTCTTTAATTATATAAATAATTTATATAGTTATTACTGCTTTTAAAACTTTATTTATAATATTAAAAAAGGAGATTAGCTTTTATATATTAATATACCTTCTTTTTTTAAATAACTTTCTTAATTTATAAAGAACTATAACTTTAGCCTTTTAAAATAAAGTTAAGTAATATTTAATATAGTAGTATATATTAAGTAAGTTAAAAAGGATATTAATAAATAGTTTATTATAGACTTTAAAGAACTTTACTAAAAGCTTATTAAATTTAAAAGCTTTTTAATTAATTAATCTTTTAATTATATTATATATCTTTAAGGCTATAAAGTAACTTTTCTTTAAAAATATAGTAAAGTTAAATTAAAGGCTAAGATTAATTAATATATTATTTATATAAATAGTTAAAGTAAAAAAGAATTTATTAAAAAATACCTTTATTTTATTATAATAAAAGATAGCTAAAGGTATACTATTACTATTATAATAAAAAGCTAAAACTTAAGTAGTTTTAAATAGTAAGCTATTATAAAGTTAAGTTTATTATTTTAGTTTTTAAAGGTTACTTTTTTTAACTATTATATTTATTACTATATAGTACTAAAAGCTATATTATTTTTTATAAATAATTTATTTTTAATTTAAAGCTATATTAATAGTAGTTTATTAACTTACTTTAATATAGTAGTATTATTAAAGTCTTTAAGTATATTTTATATTATAAATAGCTTTATAAACCTTAGAAGTTTATTATAGCTATACTTTAAAGGTATTATAAAAGCCTTTTAATATAAAAAAGGTAGTAATAATAATAAATTTAACTATAAGCTATATAATAAAGAAGTTAATTTAATAAAGGGTATTAAAGATAATTAATATAAAGAAAAGGTAAAAGTAGTATATTACCTTTATAATAATAAACGTTTTATTTATTTAAAGCTATTTAAAGTAATATAAAGGTTATTTAATAATAGTAGTTATAAAATTATAATTATAAAAAGTAATATAAATAAACTATAAAATATAATTAAATTTAATAAGGTTTAATTCTTTTAACAATAAAGTTTAAAGGTTAATAAAGAACTAAATATAATTAATTATACTATTTTTTTTACTTTATATTTATTATATTATTTTATTTTAAAGTATAATAAACTTAAGTTACTATTAAGTTATAACTATTAAAAGTTTATTACTATTAAGTAATATATAGTTATATTAATTTTAAAGAGAGTAGTATTAATTAAAGTTATTAATAAAAATATAATAATATTATAGTAGTTTTATAAAAAAATTATAAAAAGGAGTTATTTAGTTATAATAATAAATAAAAAAATAAATAAAGTAAATACTAATATTATAAAGAATTATAGTATCTATTTATTTATTTATTTATTTACTCTAGAGGGCATAAAGCCCTTAGCTAGTACCTTATCTTAGTGATTTATATAGAAAAAACCTTAGAATAGAGGGAAAAACCTATATATAGTAATAGATATAAATACTAAAAAGGCTTAAGTTAGGCCTTAAGCAATATTTATTATAAAAATTAATACATTATTAGCTAGGCTTTAACTATAGTTACTAAAAGAAGTTTAATAAAAAGCATAGGTAATATATATAAAAAGGTATATAAAAATATATTAAATTTAAAGGGAGGGGGTAAGGACTCTATAGTTTTAAATTAAGCTCTATTTAAGGCTAAGCTAAGTTACTAAAAAAGGTATAGTATACTAATTATATACTATAAAATATAAGGCAATGTAAAAGGGCGCGGAAAGTTATAGAAGGTTATAAATTATAATATAGCTCCGCTATTAATTTAATAGTACACTAATTACTAAATTAAGTAATTATTATACACTAAATTATTAGAAGTTATTAATTTAATAGATATTAAATATAAAACTAAGTTAAGCCTTAATAATAAGCAGTATAAATATAGTATAGTAGTAAAATAGTAGTTATTAATTATTTAAATAAGTTTAATATACTAATAAGTAATTTAGTAAATAATTTAAAGCGCTACTCTTTTTCTATAAATAAAGGGGACCCCTTTAAAGGTTTTTTCTCTTTTTCTCTCTTTTTCTTTTTATATTTAGTTAAAAAATTATAAATACCCCTTTCTCTTTTAAAATTTAATATAAAGCTATTTTAGTCTCTATATTAAAGCTAGTTTAGACCTTTAATATTATATTAATCCTAAGTAATAAAGAAAATAGCTAGTTAATTAAAAGTTAAAGGCCCTTTAATAAGTATTTAGTCCCCCTTTATATTTATTTAAGCTTTAACTTTAACCTATATAAAGCGTAAAGTAAGTATTTCTATACTTCCCTTACTTTATTAAAATAAAAGATCTTAGTATCTATTACTATAATTAATTTAATAGGTGTCTAACGCAGATTTATAGCGGGGCCGCTGTAGCTAACCTAAATTCTAAATATCGGTCCGAACTGTTTTAAATGCATGCGGCTTAGTAAGTTATACCTAGTAAGTTTAGGGTCCGATGCGGGGCCGAGTCGGATGCTAACCGGGGCAGGCCCTGCCTAACGTGGCAAGAATTATAGTATATTAATTAATACTAAACTATATTATTTATAAGTTAAAGCTATATTAGTAGTAAATATAAATAGCTATTTTTTTACTTTAAGCTATAAGTTAATAGAAACCTAAGCTTAAGTTTAAAGGGTCTTTATTAATACTATATAGTTTTTAAATTACTATTATATTAGTTTTAAGTTAAGACTTAAAAGCTAAGTAAATAAATTATATTTTTTTCTATATATTTTAATATATTACTTATAATATTATATTTAATTAAAGAGTAAAAGGGTTTTTTATAATAAAGGAGCTAATTTAATATTAAAGTAATAGTTAAAGAAGGCTTTAATAATGCTTTAAAGGTTTAATAAAAGGGGTATAAATATTATATTAAAGCTTAAGTATTAATTATAGCTACTTTAAAAGCACTTACTTTACTTTTAAAGTAAAGCTTTATTAAAAAAGGTATTACTAATTTATTTATATTAGCTATAGATTTAAACCTTAATTTAGCTATTTATATTTATAGAGGTTAATATAAGTAAGGCAATAAAGTTACTAAGCTAGCTTAAGTATATAATATAGGCTTTTATTTAATAGTTATTAATAATTAAATAATATTTTAATTAAATAAAGTAAGTGCTTATATAATTAGTATATTACTTCTACTTTATATTTATAATAGCTAAGTAATTAGTCTTAAAAGTATACTTAATAATAGTGTAATAACTATAATATAAGGTTATAATATAATATATAGTAATTAGTGAAATTTAAAGTATTAATAATATTAATATAAATAAAGAGCTTTATTATATAATTTAGCTTTAAATATTTTAGCTTTATAAATAACCCCTTTATAATATAGTTTATTAGCTATATTAATATCTTTAATTTTAAAGATAAAAGGGGCTTATATTATAATATTATAAAGTTTTTATATTACTACTTTAATAATATTACTATTATTAATAAAGGTAAAGTAGTAAAGAATATCTTCTTTAATAACTTAATATATATAATAAATAGAGAATCCTTTAATAATAATACTAAATATTTATTAATTTAATATTATATTTAAACTAAAGGTAGTTTAAACTTATTTTATATTTTTAATATAAAGTTAAGCTATATTTTTAAAGGTAACTACTATATTATTACTATAAAGGCACTTTATAGCTACTATAATATCTTTATTTATAGCTTAATTAATAGTATAAATAATATCTTTTAAACTATATTATTTAATTACTTTACTAATTAAGTTACCTTTAATAATAGTCTCTTTATAAATATAAGGTAATACTACTATAAATGTAGTTAAGTAAATAAATTTATTAATTATTAAGGTAGCGTTATTAACTATAATTTTAGCTTATATTATAGTTAATATAAATTTAAATTAAATAGCCTTTTTAATTACTCTTTTAATTATTACTTTAAAGTTAGTAGTTATAATTAATTTTTAAGGGTTAGTAAATTACCTATATTAAGCCTATATTATTTCTATATTAATAATATATAAAATAACCTTTTAAACTCCTTTTAGTAAAAAGGTTAGTATAAACTTAGTAATTTTATTATATTTTTATT
>SRPY01000499.1:0-24762 GCA_018360145.1 Claviceps africana
AACCCCCCCCCCCCCCCCCCCGTAGTTGCAATGGCCCCCCCTCAAAAGCCTCAACGTCTCCCTCGACGAGATCATGTCCGTCGTGGAGACCAACTCCAAGAAGCGCTTCGCGCTGAAGCCCAACCCGGCCGTTCAGCCGTCGCAAGACACCCCCTCGCCGGCCGACTACCTCATCCGCGCGAACCAGGGCCACACCCTCGAGGTGGACCCGGCAGCCCTGTTCACGCCCGTGGCGCCGGGCGACGCCGACTTCCCCGCCAGGGTCGTCCACGGCACCTACTTTGCGTTCTGGGACGCCATCGTCGCGTCGGGGGGGCTGAAGCCCATGGGCCGGAGCCACGTCCACTGCTCGGAGAGGACGCCCGAGGAGGGTGCCGTGAGCGGCATGAGGAGCGACGCCGAGCTGCTGGTCGAGATTGACGTGGAGGCGAGCCTCCGGTCGGGCGTGACGTGGTGGAGGAGCCAGAACGGGGTGATTCTGACGGACGGCGGAGAGGCAGGCGTCCTGAGCACGCGCTTCTTCAAGAGCGTTAGGGGGAGGACGGCCGGCGTGGGCCTGCTGTGGGAGGACGGCGTCAAGACGGCGGATCTGCCGGCCGGGTTGAAGATGGTGGTGCCCGCGGGGAAGAGGAGAGGCGGCGCCGGTGGCACGAGAGGAGGACGGGGAGGACCAAGGTGACCTATGTGTCGACTTCCAAAGGGACGCGTCTGTTCACCATCCGGGAGCCACCGGTCTTTCCGGGCAGGGACATGGTCTCCGGACTCACGATTCGGCACCGTCATCCCTGCCGTCTTGGACACGGCAGCTTGTCACGTTCCCCCTCCCCTCAAGGATGCACTGTTTGTCTTCCTCCACGAAGCCGAAAATAAAGACCGACAAAGGTTTTGATAGTGCGTATATTAACACAGCTATGCAACAATGTATGCCATCAGCCATGGCATCGTAACTCGTAAGCGGGAAAACGTTGCCCGTCCGCGTGACAGTTCCCCATGTCCCCCTTGGATCTCCGCCCTCACCAAGCCCGGCAACCCAGCATCTACATACATACCCCAGTGTGTGTTCCTCGATGCCCCCGTCTTCCCTTTTCTCGTTGTCGTCAGTCCCCATCAGTCGCCCTGCAGCATCGCCGCCTCCCCCCACAGACTCTCATAAAGACTCTGCCTCCTCTGCATCTCACTCTCAGCCCAGGCGAGCACCTGTTCGGCAATCCGCCTCTTGGCCTCGGCCCGGCCGGCCACGCCGCTCACAAAGCCCAGATCATGCGGTATGCGGCCGCCGTTCTTGAAGACGGGCTGTCCGCAGAAGAGGTCCCCGCCCGCCGGGTCCGGTTCGATCCTGTAGGTCGGGCTGTCGATGCCGAGACGGGTTACCAGGACGGCGACTCGTTCGTAGACGGACGGCTTCGTGGCCAGACTGGTCGTGGTGGTTTCGGGGGACAGGTCGGTGTGTGCTAGGAGAGGAGAGGGAGTGGGCGATGTCGCCAAGGGGTCCGCGGGCGACGGGTCCGAGGGGGTGGGCGCGGAATCCCACTTCGGGCGACTGCTCCTGTTTTGCGGCGATGACGGCAACGGTCTCTTGTCGGGGACGGAGGCTGGGGGTTGTGCTTGGAATTCCAGTGGTTGTGCTAGGAATTCTAGGGCTTGTTTGGCGGCGAATTGCTTGGCGTTCTGGGAGGGCGGGTTTCTCAAGGTTAGAGGTACGTCGGGGAAACGGAGAAAGAGGGGGAAAAGAAGAAGAAGAAAAGAGAACTGGGCGCCTGGAGAAATAGGAGAAAAGGGAGATGTGGAGGGGGGATGTAGAAGGGGGGGAGACCTTTGACCTCTTTTTGCTAAATAATGACTCGATAGTCCGGGCATGGTATGGATACAAGAGCTTTCCAGTAAAACGAAAAAAAAAAAGAGAGACAGAGAGAGAGACAGAGAGAATGACAAAAAAAAACACACCTTTTTCGACTGAAACCACGGCGCGGGCTGCGTAGCCGACATGCCGTACCCCAGACGAGGAAACTTGCCGACGGACTTTATCGTACAGACGCACTGCCAGCGGGGCTCAAAGTGCCCATCGACGGGCATGCTGACGGGCTCTGGGTTCGCAAACACGGGCGCGCTCAGCCGCCTGGACTGTGTACTCTCTGCGGACGCAACACGATGAGCCTCGGCGTTTGCCACCAGAACGAGATCAGCAAGATGCCCGGGCAGCAGCCAAAGGAGGGGTGACCGGGGGAAGGGGAGGGACCAAAAAAAAAAAAAAACACACACACACACACACACATACGCAGCAATAGGCTCACGTAGTCCTTGTCATTCACGTCAGGCTCCTCGTTGAACGGGACGAGGTGCGACACAGCCTCGAGCTGCAGTCGTGACAGCGCAACGGGGCGGCCCGTCTGCATCTCCGAGGCCATCTGCTGCTGGACCCACGTCAGGAGTCTGTCCCACGGGACGTAGATGGGTTGCTGCGCCGCGTCTTGTCCTGGCGACATGGCTGCGGCGGCGGGAGGGGGGGAGAAGAATCGAGATGGTGTTTTTTTTGGGTGGTTTGGGGTGGTGGTTTGAGGGGGGGAGGGCAAGATGCGTCGATGAAACGGTGGGGTTTCGAGCTTCGCTCGCACGACCGACGCGGCTTCTGGGCGACGCGCCGGCCGCGACAAGAGCAAAGAGTGTTTGCGACTGCCGGGTTGTGAGAATGCCGTGCGACGCTGGGCTCGGCACGCGGACATGCTTTGCATCATGGCGGGGTGGGCACAAAGCTCTTGGCGCGTAGCTGTGTTTGTTTTTGTTGTGTTTGTTATTGGTGGTGGTGTTGGCGGGCTCGGAAATCAAGGCGGCCTGGATGACATTGCGAGTCTATCGTCCACATACGTACATCACGACGTGCATGCTCCCAGTCTTCAGGGACACATTCGTGCAAGGCCACCCCCAGGCTTGTCCACGAGCACACAAAGCAATCATGGGTCGCACATGGAGGGACTTTGCCTCGTCTTATTGTGTCTTTGTCAAGGTCTACGTGCCAAGTCAATGGATCCAACTGGCAATGAAAAAAAAAATAAACAAAAAAATCAAAACTAGACGCCCGCTGCTATGCCATGCACTTGTTGCTCTTGTTCATCTTGTTCACTCACTCCCAGTCCCCAGTCGTTCCACCCCCGACGGCAGGCAGATGACAACATCATGACAGCCCCTCAAAGAAACCACCGCCTTCTTCCTCGTCATCCGAGTTCTTCTCGGCTTCGGCTTCGCGCATGAGCCGCCTCCGTTCCCTGCGGTTGAGCTGCGTCCCCTCGCCCGTCTGCGCTCGACTGCTATTGATGCGCATCGTCTTGGCCTCGTTCTTGGCTCCAGACTTGTCCTTGGCTGCAACCTGCCCTGCGGCTTGTCCCTGTTTGCTCATGTCTGCTCTGCTCCGCCCCAGTGCCCTAGGCGCGCGAGCCGGCTTTGCCGTCGACGTTGAAACGTCATCAGGTCGCCGCTCCCGCAACTGTTGTAGCGCTTCGATGCCTTGCTCCATGGCTTTTTCCACGACGGACCACATGGGGGGTCTTTCCGAGTCAAGAGCTATTTTGGCTGTTGGGATATGGTTCTTGAGGTCCCCTTCTGCTTCTTCGTCATCCTGGTTGTCTTTGCTGTCGGTCTTCACACTGCCGTACAGACTGCGATATGGTTCCAGGTGAGGGTGATAGATGGTGTATGCCTCATCCACCTCGGCAATATGCAATTGGCGCCTGAGGTGCTCGACGTCGGCCGAATCGGAGCTCTGTTCGATTTTGCGCTTGAGCTGCTTTGCTAATCGCGACGCCTTCTTTCGCTCTGCACGCCCTGCGTGTCAGCAATAGTGCTACCAAGTGCGCGTGACAATAATCATTATAAAAAAAGAATCAACGTCATTCCCACATACCAAAGAACCGAACCATGTGGTATTTGGAGATCATGGCACTCCGCTTTCTGTGGAATGATTTGTCGGCGATGGTAGCCTTCAGCGTGGCCAACTCTCGTTGCAAATCGTTTTGCACATTGGCGGGCAGATCCTTGTTCCGTTGAAGCAGTCGCGCAATATTACGGATGCGTTTCTTGGCAAAACTCGTTCCGTCTTCTTTCGTCTTGAGATTGCCGGTTCCATGCTGCTTTTGTCTTTTGCGATGGTTCAAGGTGTTTCCGTGAGAGGCTGCACTCGAAGAAGTTCTATCGTGGTCTTGTGAATCCACGTCGACAAAGGAGCGTTTCATGCTCATGTTTGCGATCAAAGGGACTGTTTGCGCGCGTCGATGAGCCTCGAGAGGGCATGTGCAGAAAGAGGTGGGTGGAATGTGTGAGAATTTGTCTCGACAATTCAGTCAACAACGACGTAGCACGAGAAACCGCCGAGAGAAGTTGGGCAACCTTTTTTTTCTTTCCCCTGCCGCATTGCGGGGCGGCTTGCGGCTCGAGGCTTCCATGTTGTCAGGTCTGGACTGGACCGTCTGGCCTGTGCTCCCAACATGGAAGGAGCTGACTTGGCTGCACCTGGCTGCAGCTCCTTCCGCCAACAGACGGCATAAACCAATCGGCATTCGCCAGCCGTCAACCGCCAGCCGTCAACCGCCCTGCTGCCGGCCGCCCGCAGATGCGAGTTCCAAACTCCAAGCGCAAGGCTGGCACAACAAGTACTGGACCAGCATTGAACAGCTTCGGCCGCCGTCGCGACGACTTCTTCTCACCAAGTACCTCACAATCGATGCCGATGCCTGCCACTCAACCGCCTCCTTTCACGATCGAAAGACATCGCGCCAAGCCATGCGGCAAATGATCAGATCATCCTCCCTCTCTCCATTCCAATGGCAGCATCAGATAGCGGTTAAGCACGCCCGTCTTCATTCTTCCCTCCATCATTCGCAAGGACATTCTTCCGTTCCTGGCTGGGGTTCGACAACCTCACGCGCCGACACACTTTCCCAGCTCTTGGTTCTCACGGAGTCGGAGGCCAGAAGTAAATAAAACATAAAGGCAAGAATAAAATAAAAACGAATAAAAAATAAAGCACTGCCGAGCACGTTGAAAAGTGTCAAGGCAACGTCGGAGGAACTGCATACAGCATGGATCGCCCCGAACCGGGTCTGGTCAAGTGGTCGCCGAGATCGTCTGTCGACAGCTTTGTACACATCAGCTTACAACACCGCTTCGTTCAGCTCTACGAGCCAACCGGGTATGCTCATAAGCAGCGCTTCGATTATTCGAAGCTCAGTCGACACGATGACTTCCCTCCCCTCACAACCTATGACTGGTCGCCGGCCAACCCCAGTCTTTTGGCCGTGGGGACTGGGTCTGGCGTCATCAATCTTTTGAAGATCGACGACAATTCCAATGCTTATGCCGAGATCGGATTCAACTCGTGGAGAACCTGCCAAGCCGTTGCCTTCAACACCACTGGTCTCATTGCCGTCGGACTCGATCGCGTGCGGTTGGACCAAAGCTTGCATGTGTGGGATGTAAATCGCCTGTCAGCTCAAGAGCTATCCAAGACTGGCTTTCCTTCGGCCGCGTCTCGATTTGTTGACTCATACACAAAGCGCGAGGCTAGCGTTTCTGTTTCAAGTCTCAAGTTCTTCGAAGATAGTCCTCTTACACTCGTGGCTGGTGTCAAAGGGCAAGGAGTAAGAATCATTGATCTTAGAGGTTCGTGGCATTCTCCAGATAGTAGAATGTGCGCCAGGAAAAAAAAGATAATAAAAGAAAGCAAGGAAGCAAGCAAGAAAATGCTGACGTCTTGTATGTTAGATCCGACCGGAAAGGTCACGTTTCAGACCAAATGCAACAACAATCTGGCCATTGACTATGTTGACCAGAATAACTTTGCATCGTCTGCATTGGACCATCCAGGGGTCATGATTTGGGATCGACGAGCAGCCTCAGAACCGTTGGCTTCTCATTTTTATAGCCAAGCTGTACAAGAGGAAGTCGTACCATGGGGTGGAGCTCTGCAGCTTGACAAGGTTATTGAGACGGATTCAGATCCGTTCCTAGTAGAGGGCAAGCACTCTCTGATCCGCTCTCTTCGCTTTTGTCGAGGCCGTCGCGGCTTGCTCGGGGCCCTGTCACCAACGGGGCAGCTCAAGGTCTTGGAAACCAAGAAGGAAATCGAATCGGCGGGAATGGCGCCTCAGCAAGGCCCCGAGCTGCTGCAAGTGCAAAGGTCCCACGAGATGGATATCTCGTACCGATACAACTCCCGACGGAATGACCGGATTGTATCATTCGATTGGGTTACCTTGCCCTCACTATCTCTGCGACCAAGAATGCTGGTCCTGAGGGCGAATGGAGTGTTTGGCATCCTGGAGCAGTCGTCCACAGCGGCGGACCATGTCTACAAGCTAATCCCTTGGCAGTCTCCGCATCGTGGACTGGAAGGTGAGCTGGCTCTTGAACAAGTTCTCAAGATATACGCATATTTCTGAGAAAAAAGTCCTGTGCTGAAATCTCCTCCTAGAGAACGCCCCGTACCACGATATCATGCAATTCGAGCCAACCGAAGAGCCTGAGATTCTAGGGCCGTTGTTGACTGAGAAGACGCTCGCTGCTATGCCCATTTTTGGGCCGGACAAGGCACATATTCTGGACCGTCTGGACGACATGTTGCAGGACATTGAACCAGCACCAATAAATGTCCAACATGTTGATGAGACTTCCAGATCATTGCTGCCGACTTTACGCGATGCAAGCACAATAAGTCGGAAGCTTCTTGCCATCAGAGCCTATATAAAAAATGAGCAAGCCCATCGACAAGCTGAAGAGGGTCAGGCGCCGCAAAAAGCGCAAAAAGCGCAAAAAGCGCAAGAGGCCAGCTCCGGACGCTTCCACAACCGGGCTCATGAAATATCTCTTGCGCCCAATAGCTTGGGCTCTTGCCGTGAGTTTCACGAGGCACGCCTTGCAACGCTTGCAACTGCCAAGGGCCTTTCTCGCGAAGCCCAAAGCTTAATCGACCATTCAATGCTCCTTCGAGCCAAGGAGAAGTACCTCTTTGATGCGACAACAAATCGAAGTATACTATCGGATGATCCCTGGCGAAGGTTTTTATGGGACTGGATTGCCGGTACGTATTCTATTCATAGGTCTCATCTTCAATTTGTAAAAAAAAAAAAAGCCCCAAGTTGAAAAAAAAACGTGTTTGCTGACACTCATCCCCCCCCCCTTCTTTTTTCTGTTGAAATATAAAATAAAATAAAAAGATGCTGAACTCGCCGCCGATGATGGAGGCTTGCTTCTGGGTAACATGGATTTGAGCTATCTTGGTGTTTATTCCATATGGACAAACGACCTTGGTTCGTCATCTCCTTCCGTGTTTCCGTGTTCTTGATTCTACAACATCAATAACTAGCTGACAACGACTCATGCCGGCAACAGGGAAAAAACCAGCCACCCGTCTCACCTCCAGCTCCACCATGCCCGACGCAGCTCAATGGGAACGAGCCATTGGGCAATACTGCAAGAAGCGACAGCTGCCGGATTTTGACGGCGCCGCGACCAGCAAGCCCTTCCAGCGGCAGCTCTGTCTTGAGATTTGCGGATGGGGAGACCCTCAGCGCCATGACCCAAACTGGATCGACGGAGAAGCCAAGGTTGATGATCCCGCGGGCATTCACACCATGGTCGCGGCCCGTCACCTCTTCCGCGGCGATCTTGACAAGGCCATCCAGATCCTGAGAAGGGCCATCACCACATACCCCGAGCTGCTCTTTGTCTCCTTGTCCCTCCAGCTCCTCGGCCGTGACGGCAAACAGTTCCACCCCAGCAACAAAGACCAGCTCGAGCTCGAGCTCGATGACGCCGTACCCTCCAGGACGGACCCGTACCTCCGCGCAATCTCCTCCCTCATCGCCACCGGGGACTGGGCCACCGTTGCAAACCAGCGCTCTCTGCCCCTGTCGGACCGTGCCTTTGTCGCTGTCCGTAACTTTGAGGACAACCAGCTCACGGACTGGCTTCACGACAACGTGGCCCTCGCCGTCGAGGACGGCGACATCGAAGGCATAGCCCTCACGGGCATCACCGAACACCTCGTCGACATCTTCGCCCGTTATGTCCAGAAGTTCCAGGACGTGCAAACGGCCACTCTGGTCCTGTCCATAGTCCACCCGCGGTACATTGACGACATTCGCTGCCGCGCCTGGCGCAACGCATACCGCTCGCACCTGCAACGTCACAGGCTCTTCTTCCAGCGCACCAAGTTCGAGGTGGAATCGACCAAGCGCTCCAAGCGCGACGGCGTCCCCACGCTGAAGCCGCCCTCTCGCCAAATCGCCCTCCGCTGCGTCTACTGCGACGCCGAAACCTCGCTCGCCAGCCACGGCGCCGTCCCGGCCCCCGCCGTCCCCCTCTCCTCCATGCCGACCACGCTCGAGACGCGCAACCCCCTCCTGGCAGCAAGCATCAGCTCGGGAATCAGCTGCCCCAACTGCGGCCGCCAGCTGCCCCGCTGCGTCGTCTGCCTCGAGGTCGTCGGCGTCCCCCGCTCCGACAAGCCCGAGGACAAGGACAAGGAGTCGACCCGAACGGCCGGCCGCTTCCCGACCTTTTGCCTCCGCTGCGAACACGTCCTTCACCTGGACCACGCGCGGCAGTGGTTCTCACGACACGTCGAGTGTCCTGTCCCCGAGTGTCGATGCCAGTGCAATTTCCGCGCGAATCCAGAACTGGGCTATCACTGAGACAAGAGAAGCGATGGGATCCTTGTTGTTCTGCACGGTGGGGTCATGTGTCGCTGCGCAGGGGCCCAAACGACAAGCTCACCCATTTCGCCGTGAAGAAGAAAGAAAAGAGAAAGTAAATGTAAAAACAGATGAATAAGGCATCCCCCTCCCCCATTTCGCCCCTTTTCTCTCCTGTTTTTCTTCCCTCCTCTCTTTTCTTCCCTCCTCTATTTTCTTTGTGTCAATTTTTTTTTTGAAAAAAAAAAAAAAAAAAAAAAAAAAAAACCAGCAGAAAATGGCGAATTGCTTTATTGGACTCCTAACGCATACGCACTCCATGTATAGAATGCCTGATATACTCTTGTTATCAGATTTCTTTCCCCGAGGTATATTCCATGTCGACATGGAGAACTCGAGACCGAGAAACTAGAAAGGGGTTTAGACTAACTATATTGGAAGGTTTACAATGAGAAACAAATATTAAAAAAAATATAATATAGTATTGTAGAATGAAGAATAGAAAAAGAAAAAAACGCCAACCATTGCGCTCTATTTGTTTCTGCGCCAAATGCTCCGCCGGGACCTCTACCACATGTTGCCCGTCGTGGAAGTCTTTGCTCATCTCTCTGTAGCGTTCGTACCATTTTATACTATTTTTTTTAACATCTTTCGTCTCTTCTTTTTCATTTTTTTTTCATCCAACGAGGGACAGAAAAAGACCTTCTCGTCAATTTGTTGTTGCTGTTGTCGTCTTCATGCTTGCTCTTTTCGATTTAAATCTCTGCTTGTCGCGAGTGGTTTTACTTGTTCCTCCCCAATCTCGAGGCTGCTTGTCATCAGCAAATGGGATATCCAGCCAGCGTAGCGCTTTATCATGATGTCTTGTCGAATCCTTCACTATTTCTCTGAAATGGTTGTCTAATGCGAAAATGGTCGTGCGGGAGGTCCTCTGGAGGAGAAACGCAAACCCCTCTCTGGAAAGTGGAATGAGCATGTGTCCCGCGTTGGCGAGCATCATAACCCCTCCCTCCTCTCTCCAAAATGTTCAATCAGTCAACAGCTCGGCACCAAGAATGCTCCACCACTTGTTCAATCTTGAGTCGGTCCTTCACATCTCGGTTGAGCATGCGGCGAACGAGATCAATACTCTCGTCACTCATTGTGAATGGAACACGCAGGTCCCTATCCATGATCTCGTCGATGCTGTAGAACGGGTTTTCCTTGTAGATGATGGTGTACAAGAGGATGCCTAGTGCCCATACGTCTTGTTCCTTGCCTCCATAGGGTTTACCAGCCAGCACTTCGGGAGCAGCGTAATCTGTGGGACGTTGACTCGAATATTAGTGGTCTATCACTTTGGTAATGCAACAAGCAGCTGGTGGGCGGCGAACTATGTGGATAAGATAAAAAGAAAAAATTGGGCGAAAAAGAAGAAGAGACGAAGAAAAAGATTGATTTGGAGGGTGGGACTCACCAATTGTGCCCACAAACACATCAAATGGACCACTCTTAATATATGCTGCGCTTCCAAAATCTATAAGCTTAATGTTTCCCTCGCCATCAAGAATCACATTCTCATCCTTGATGTCGCGATGCACGACTAGCGCCTTGGTATGTAAGAAATGGATAGCTTTGGCGACCTGGACGAACATGGTCCGGCACTCTGCCTCTTCCATATTGGCTCGCAACTCGATGTAATCAAACAGGTCCATGCCCGGAAGACCGTGAGGCGCCATTTCAATGTAGTAATTCACGTCGTCCTCGAAGAAGCGTTCCATTTCCACAATATTGGGGTGTCTGAACTCGGGCTTTCGAAGATAGTCCAGTACGTGAATCTCCAAGGGAACAGTCCCGAGTTTTCGATCTCTTGTCCACGTATCGACCAGAATGCGGCGTTTCGTCACATACTTGAGGACGACCTTCTTGCCAGACGTCTTGGAACGGGCCAGCTTCACCTGTCCGTAGGCACCTTGTCCCATATCTTCAAGAATGGTATAGTCCGCGATCGTCGTCTTGGCTGCTGGCCCGACCGCTCCGGCCGGTGTTGACTTTTCATTCTTGATCGCCCCCAATTTCGAATGTCTGGACAGCTTAGCTGCTGCGCTCACGGCTACATCCCGAAGCTGCTTTGTGAAGTTACTCGACGCCGAAGTCTCTTCTTCCTTGGGTGACTCCTCGCCATCTGATTGTATTTCCATCGGCGTGTGTACTGGGGGCGTCTGGCCAGGAGAAGACTGGTGAAGCGGCGACATACTGCCCGATCTTCCGGGCGATTCAAGGCCCATACGAGCATGGCCGTGAAGCTGCCGTGAATAGGTGACCCATAGCGCAAATACCATCTCCTTCTTATTAACGGTGTGAGGTCCATCTCCCATATCCGCTGTATCCTCGTCGCGCCCTTCTTCAATCGTCTCCCCCAGTAAGCTACTTTGCTTTTCACTTTCTACAACACGCATCTGCACGTCGATCTTTAGCTGCGATCCGTCACGATGCTTGCCAGGGAGGCCGTCTGGGTAAAGAAAGTGCGCAGCCGCATCGGGACGATGCTCTTTCAAAGCAAGGAAAGCTGAGGCTCTTCGGAACCTGTGCTCTGGGACCACCATTCCGTCCAGCATCTGAAGGCCGTCTTCCTGGGTCAGTACGTCTACAATCTTGTCAAAGTCGGGGATCAAAAAGGTGATAGACAGTCCGTCTGGCTTTTCGTGCCCAAAGAGTGCGCCGCAGAAAGCAGAATTAGAGCTTCGGATCTTCAGGTCGATGGGGTCAACTACAACTATGCCCGCCATGTGGGGAAAGGTCGAGACGCGCAACTCCAGCTTGCCGGGCACTTGCTCAATCGTGCAGGGAGTACTGACTTGATGAGCGTTGGGACATGTGAAGAACCTTCTCTTCGCGATCTGAGCAAAGTCTATGTCACCAGCGTTCGGATCAATGCCCTGCCGTGGGATTCGAGGTATTAATGCCGCCACGTCGAAGCCGGAGTCCTTGGCTTTGGAGCCCCATATTGCGTCTGAGGAGCCAGAAATTCTTTGAACACAGCCTTCGTCGTCTATCGCGACGTAGGCCACATCCTCGTGAATCTCTTCGAGAACCCAGATTAAGCCCACGCGCTTCTCCTTGACCCATAAGCTGGCAGAGCCTGTGGCTCCGTTTCGTTTTTGGATTGGTACGACATCACCGCAGAGCAGAACACCTCTTGAGAGGCTGCTGTTATGCTGGCCACTACCTCTAGCTGCAGGTGAGGTCGCATCTCCGCTATGGACAGTTTGAGCTCGTCTCGAACCTGATCTGGCCGGCTGCGAACGTGAGTTGGGTTTTCCTAGTAGCCGCGCTGTGATTCCTGGCTGCGTACCAAGGAGTGTTGTGGCTGCAGAGGCTGCAGGGCTTTCGTGCTTTTGTCTCTGCTGGCGCTCCTTGGTCGGATCCCCATCGGTTCCTAAAAGCTTTCCCTCCAACCAAGCTCTTCTTTCTTCTTGCACAACCTCCAGTATACCCATTTTGTGCACTTCGGCTTTTGTCACGCCGAAAACAAGGCAAGCTAAATCGTTGGCCGCAATGATTGTCCACGGCGGTTTTGCTTCGGTCGTGAAGATGGCCTGTGCAGCAGGGACCCATCTATTCGTGTGACCATGCGCTGTCGGCACAATGCTGCTCGAGAAAGCCTTGGAGGGCAGCGCAGATGGTGTCGCCGTTGGTAATATGGGAGCATCGTCGTACGGTTGTTGCCCAGCAATAAAGGGTTGAGCCATGGTGTCCATAATCTTGTTCTCTAGAGCGAGTCCCAATGTGTCCGTCATTGTTCGCTTCAAACTCGTTGGCCTTGAGGGACCTTGACCCCTATTTGTGATGGGTGGAACGCCGTGCTCTGTCCCAGCTCGACCAGATGTGATGGTTTGATGGTCCAGTTCTGGGACAGACGGCAGATTATCCACGCCAGTGCCGTCGGGTGACTGAAATCGGATGAGCGGAGACCTTGAGCCATGAGGTTGAGTGGCACCCGGAGACACGCTCTCGGATGCGGTGGTACCGGTGCGAGATGATTGAGTCGTGAACTGCTTTTCGAATAGGTTCTCGCCCGAGGCATCAGCTGGACCGGTCAGAGGCGGCAGAGGAGCGGCGTCTGGACAAGGCAAATTGGTGGCTCCAATGAGCTGGGCTCGCGCAAGCAATTCCAGCATGTTTTGTGTGTCGATATCACCAGTCACGCGAGCCTGAGCACTAGCAAGGCCAGCTTGCGTTGGATTCATTGACCAACCCATTCGATCCTTCATGAAGTCCATGGAACGTTTGAGAACCGTTTGTCGGTTCTGTATAAACTCTTCTGATTGGTGAGCGAAGGAGAACGAGTGAAGCGACTCGGAGGGAAATCTTGATAAGTCTTCCGAGAAACTAGGCGAGGCCGGAGCAGTAGCATGTTGCAGGTTGCCAGTGCCCGACATTGCTGCACTCATGGAGGTCGAGCGAGACAGCGCAACAATGGAAGGGCTTCGCGAGGAAGCATTGGAATTAGGTATGGTCGGCCCGCGCGAAGGAGGATGTTGCTGGCGGATGCGCCGCAGTCCGTTGATGCTGGGTCCATGATCATGGTCATTAAGGTGAGAAGATCTGCATCCACGAAGGACGATGTGGAAAGGTCGTGTTAGCCAATGGAGACGGTCGACAAAGAAATCAATACCGCCAAGAGCCGCGTAACGTACCTTGCAAGTCCATCGTAGTCCAGGGCAGAGCTCGTAGTGCCCTCAAAAGACATACGATATCGGTTTCGGTCAGCAGTCGCGTCCGCGGGGAGGGCCAGGTTGCCAGTGCTGCGATTCTTGGACATGGACAGTGGTCGCACTAGCGGGCCACGGCCTCTCTCGTCTTCCCCGACATAATCATGGGTTCCTAAAGTCAAATAAAAACAGAGTGAGCGGGGTTTTGGCTGGTTCACGGGGACGGAGACGCACGCTGTTCTTGTTGGCCGCCATGCATCTGCAGCATCCTAGACGGCGAGCCCAAACTCGCCGACGAAACACTGACAGAAAGAACAGCGGACGATGGCAATGCTGGGCTCTCTAGCAGTTCGCAGGCAGGACGCGGTGAGATATAATTGAGCGATGCGCGTTTGTCTACCAAGCTCAGCTCAGCTCAGCTCAGCTCAGAGTCGGGATAAGCAGTCGGAGGGCGGAGGTGGGATGGTTGGGCCAACTGAGAGCTGCGAGGTGTGGGGGTTGTTGGTGGTGGTGGTGGTGGTGGTGGTGGTGTTGACTCGTGCGTACTCGGGAGCCGAGGACGACCTGTGACCAGTTGTTGACCAGTGAAGCCAGGCTGCGCGGCGCACACATCAAATTGCAAGTGCAAGTGCAAGCGCAAGTGCAAGTGCAAGCGTGAGTGCAAGTGCAAGTGCGAGTGCGAGGCAAGAGCGTGGGGGCTCACCGGATAGCTCTTGCCAGACCACACGCAAGAAAACACCACATACAAACACCAGCCAGTTGACTCGCCAGCTTTCAAGCCCAACGGGTCCTTCCAAACTGGCGCTTCATACGTGTGTTTCGGCACGGAAGCGAAGCTGCACCCTTTGCGCAGAGAAGACTCAAAGGAGACGAATCAAGACGATTCAATGTCGCTGATGAAAAAAGGAAGAAAAAAGCCCAGATGCAAGAATTTTGGCAGGCCTGCGACAGGGGGTGTTGCGTGGATGGGGGCCCATGGTATCTACACGAAGAGCAAGTCTCGTTTGCCTGCTTCAAGGATGATTAGATACCTAGGCAGTAGGTAGTCTGGCTCAAGCCAGCGGGGCTGGCTGGTGCTGGCATCCATTCCAGCCAGTTCATCAGACCTGGTAGGACCGCCGCCCTGAACTAGACCAGACTTCTCCAAGCGGCCCACAAGTCCAGGACGTCGCGATGAGCAAAACCTGTTGGGACGGATGACTGAGCAAAACCTGAAGGACCGAAGCCCTGTTGAAGCCGCGACCGAAGCCGCCGAGACGACCTACAGATGATGGGAGCCTACAGATGATGGGGACGTCATGGAACTGCACTGCAATACACTGCGTTTCGTGCGACGGGCACTTGTCGCATGTGCCTGTTTGGCACATGTGTCGTCTCGTCTGGCATCTGGTCTCGGAGAATTGGACGGAGGACCAATCGATTCGGACGATATTAACACGGGTAAGCTGCGAAGCTGTGCAGATGGAGAATTTGTTATCTGGTCTTTGTTGCCCCTGTTGCCCTGTTGCCCTGTTGCCCTGTTGCCCTGTTGTCCCGACCGGCCCTCTTCGCCATCATGTGGGATGCCAGTGGTTTGGCAGAATGTTCGTCCGACTTGTGCTGATTTCTGATGGCCTCCAGTGGCCTCTAGTGCGGAAAACCCGTCCACGTGACAAAATGGCGATGAGAATGTATCGGGGTGACCATACAAATCTGGCATGACGGAAGGCGGTTCAAACCAGCGCTTCTTCCAGTGGCGCGGCAGGCGAAAGGCCTCAGAAGAAGGCGCCAGGAAATTCCGAAGAGAGCGCGAAGAGCGCCAGAGTCCGTCTGATTCCAGTGGCCAAATTCACGATGGGAGAGAAAAATGGTCACTGCATTAGCGAGTCCTCGGCCGATCTAGTGCCTGACTCTGCTTGACTGATTCTGGACAGCCACCCGGAGCCCGATGCTTGATGGGCAGCACGATGAGCAATGCACGATGGCAAAGTGATGCCCGCCCTGTCAGCAATCAGTCAAGTTCTTCCAGCCACGACGCAGTCAGCGTCGACGCGGCGTCGGCCCAGCTGCCAGTCGAGGGGTGCCTGGCCTGTGCAAGCGCCGCGCCGCGCCGCGCCAGGCGGGAACAAGTCCATTCGTTGACATGCATACATATGTATGTACATACAACTTACTTACCTACCTAAGTAGACGTAGGTATGTAAGTACCTACCTATGATGGCATTGAATGTACTTGCGGTGGGCGCAAGAGTACTTGAAGTGTCTGGTGGCCACCAGACCAGCGCCAGTCAATGCCAATTGCCGTGGGTGCCGCCAGTGCCGCCATTGACTGCAACGACTATTGCGAGCGCCACCAAGGCGAGACCAGACCAAGCTAGGCCAGACGGACAGACCACGTGCGCCGACACTAGGAGGTCAGTCTGGGCTGTGCCGGTGTGGGGGACACTCAGAGTAAGAGAGCGGGAGAGAGGTGGTCCAACTCCTCCTTACTTTGGTACCTGGGACCTCGGTAGGCACTTCACTCATCCACATATCTACCCGCTCCTCTTGGGTACCTACCTACCTAGTACCCGTAGGTAGCTACCTACCTAGGTAGGTACCTACCTGCTTACTGGCAAGTACCTACATACTTCCTACTTCTTACTTACCAGGTATCCACTAGGCCAGCGTCCAGACCCCAGCAGCATGGAGCGTTGAACGGTTCCGAGGCACTCGCCCCGCCATCGCTCGCCCTGCCGTTGAGCCGTTGCCCCCAGTGCCTTCTCTCGTCCTCTCGACCATATGACCGTGACGATGGTTTCCTGAAAGGCAACAAGCCAGACATGTGCCCCATCTTCACTCGCGCTCAAACCACACTGCCATTCCTCCCGCCTTCCGTCTCGTCGGGCTGTTGCATGGCTGTTCGAGGGCACGAGGGCACGAGGACACTAGGAAACGAAAGACACGAGGACACAGAGGAAACGCGCAGGTGCCCCTCCCCGGAGCGACCCTGCTGACCAGGCCTGGCGGTCAACTGCTCCGTTCTGCCATTCCGGGGTCTCCATTCCGGGGTCCGCTGATCACGATACGCGGCTCTCATCCCAGCGCATCTGGTTGCATTGCGTCGCAGCGCAGCGCAGCGCAGCGCAGCGCAACACCACCATCACCATCACCACTACCACCACCACCACTCTTGCTTGACATTGACGAGAGCGGTATTTTTTCCCTTGCCGTCCCGCCACCCGTCGACTTTCTCTCGGCCTGCTCGCTGGATCGAGCCTCACCGTAAGCCGGCGGCTGACCATCAAACACAATCCCACCTTCGCCCTTGACCTGTTATGAATTGAACCTTGTCCGCTCGTCATCGGCCAAGCTCGACCCGCGACCCTCGTGTGGGGTGCAGACTTCAGACTCCAGGGGCTCTCATCGTCTTTCACTGTGCCAACATCCACGCTCCATGCTTCTCTGTGCTTTCTACGTCTGAATGGACTCTGCCTAAATCAAGCAAGCTGCTTTACGAATTGCCTTTCGAATTGCCGGTCGCGTAGAGAAAAAGAGAGAAAAGGGAGGTGAAAAAAAAAAAAAAGAAAACGAAAACGAAAAGAGAAACACAGCCAGTCAGTCAGCAAAGGCAGCGTCACGACACCCACCTATACTCGAAACAAGCGTCCCTTTCCGGGCCATAGTTGCAGGAACCGAGCCAAGATGGACTCTGTTCAAAGAAACCCTCCCGGTGCTCCCTCGTTGACGACGGAGTCGACAGGCGGCAGCAACATGCCTCCATCTCCCGAAACACCCCACAAAGGAAAGAGTCGTCAGCGCTTACTGCAAGGGCTACAAAGAATATCATCTTCACCGTCGCTCAATGGGCTTCGTCGCTCTCGATCAACCAGCAGCCCGTACCGCACGAGAGCCACCCTCTCCTGCGCTAGTCTAGCAGGTGCCGGTCCTCCTCTGACCACGTCTGGCGGCCGATCTCAATCTCAGCTTGGTCTGCCGAGCGTCCCGGCGTCTGTTTCGACAAGCTCAAGGGACGAGTTCCCCTTCCACGACAGCGCCGACACTCAACTTGCCGTTCGGAAGATCGACACCGTCGACCAGAACGCAACGCCCGCCACGGCGGCACTTCCCTCAGAGTGGAGAGCCACCAAGCACGATGCGCAAACCAAGTTGCCAACGCCAGCGGAGGGACCTTCGAAACCTCCATTTCCCTTTTGGGACAAGATGCCTCATGAAATTCGCATGCAAATCGTCTCCTTCCTCCGGCCTAAGGAGCTGGTTCGGGCATCCAGAGTGAGCAAGTCATTCTATAAATTCTGCTTTGATGGGCAGCTGTGGACGTCGCTCGATGCTTCCGAGTTTTACAAGGAGATTCCTGCCGAATCACTTGCCAGAATTATCGTCTCTGCCGGTCCCTTCATCAGAAACCTGAACCTGAGAGGCTGTGTCCAGGTGGAACACTACAAGCGAACCGAGGTCATTGTCAAGGCTTGTAGAAACCTGATGAATGCAACGCTGGAAGGATGTCGGAATTTTCAGAAAAGCACTCTACACACGTTGCTGAGGACAAACGAGAAGCTGGTCCACCTCAACTTGGCAGGCTTGTCTGCCGTCTCCAACACGTCGTGCAAGATTGTTGCCGAATCATGTCCACGGCTGGAAACTCTCAACGTGTCATGGTGTAACAAGGTAGAAGCTCGAGGCATCAAGGCCGTCATCGACGCTTGTCCCCGATTGAGAGATCTGAGGGCCGGAGAAGTACGAGGCTTTGATGACATGTCGACTGCGGAGTCCATCTTCACGACCAACAATCTGGAGCGCCTCGTTCTCTGCGGTTGCGCCGAGCTGACCGACGATGCTCTGCAAGTCATGATGCAGGGCACCGACCCAGAGTTTGACATACTGACCGGACGGCCTTCTGTGGCTCCGCGGAAGTTGAGACACTTGGACTTGAGCCGATGCGTCCGTCTGTCCAGCAGCGGCGTCCGGGCCGTTGGCTATGCTGTACCACAACTGGAAGGGCTTCAACTTTCGGGGTGCAAATCGTTGACTGACGCAGCAGTAGAGCCAATACTCGCGTCGACCCCCCGGCTCACCCATCTCGAGTTGGAGGACCTGGGACAGCTCACAAACTCGCTCATGTCGAATCATCTCGCCAGGGCGCCTTGTGCAGAGACGCTGGAGCACTTGTCCATCAGTTACTGCGAAGGCATCGGGGACGCGGGCATGCTACCGGTGCTGCAGAAATGCACCAAGTTGAAAAGCATCGACATGGATAACACGCGAATCAGCGACCTTTCCCTGGCCGAGGCTTCGGCCATGGTGATGAAGCGGTCAAGGCCATCCTTCCGAGCGGATGAGCCGCCCAAGATTACGCTGCAGCTGGTCGTATATGACTGCCACCTTGTCACTTGGACTGGGATCCGAGAGGTGCTGTTCCGCAACGCGCAGGCCAGACCGTCCGTGGGACAGCCGGGAAGAGTGACGTATCCGACCGAGATGATTGGGCTGAAGTGTTTCTACGGCTTCCAGATGACTGTCGACGAACACCAGAAGCGAGTGCTACGGGGTGACCTCTTATCTGCTGGCAGATTGGAGCGAAAATGGGCCGACCATATGCAAGCAAGTGAAGAAGCTGGCATGGGCGGCACAGGCACTCGCCGAAGAAGACGGCGCGCCAGAGAAGCTCATGCCCTCCATATGAATGAAGAGGATGGAGGCATAATTGGCCGTCGACGAGCACGAACAATGGGGGCTTGCTCTGTCATGTAAAGAAAAAGAAAAAGAAAAAGAAAAAAAGGCCTGATGCTCGATCGGTCATGACTAACCATCTGAAAGAAAGACTTGGGGGGCGCCAGGGAACTAGGCTTCACGCTCTCACCGTTTTGTCCTGTGTTTCAGGGAACACGGTTGGTATTAGAAACGTACAGGGATTTCTCTTGCAGGAAAATTCATGCCGCGGTCGCGCATGAAGTACACGCCAGGGTCGTGTTTGCTTCCTCGACTTGTCTTTTGATTGCTATTCTCATTCTCGTCATTATCACTACTCTTGGCAGTAGTACCAATGGTGGTCGGTGTTTTTTTTTCTTTCTTTTTTTTTTTTTTTTTTTTTTTTTTTTGCTTCGCTTAGAACATCGTGGCGGCGTTTATCTTTCTGCAGGTTTGGACATGGGAGTTGAGCGGGCAGGATGGGGCTTGGGAACGGCCATGTAAAGACTGGGCAAGAGCAATATCGTGGCATGATTGTCATGTACTAGAAGCTTGTTTCCGAAGCAGAGTGACACGCAGGGTCTTTTGTTGTTTCACTTGGCGAACGTGGTCTTGTCCGGAGACGCGGCCACGCCGGCGGTGTAGATATTCTCCAGTGCTGTAAGTATGTAGATTTGAACCTCCTTGACCCCAAAACTGCGTGTTCAACATGATCGGGATTGCCCGAAGCTGGTGGTTATATGTCGTCTTTGGCTGCGAATAGGCCCCAACGCCAGCGGTGTAGATATCCTCGAGTGCTGTAACTGGATTTGAACCTCTTGACCCCAAAACTGCGTGGCCAAAATGATCGCGATTGCCTGAAGCTGCTGGTTATATCTCACCTTTTTGGCTGCGAATAGGTCCCGCTTCCTCTACAAGCTACCCCATAGTATGGCTTCGTCCTGTCACCCGAATCCCATTCCTCCCAGGCGTCAAGCATACATAAACCTGCACATTTTACTTTCAAACTCTCGTGTGTGCCTCGGGGAAAGCAAGTGAGCGAGTTGGACTCGATCCTCTCTTCCATGCACGTCGGCCTCCCCCCGCCCCCCCCCCTCTTTCTTGCACGCTCTGCATAGACCAGCCTGGCAGCCAACGAGGCCCATTTCCAAACAGCCAGCCCTGTATTGTACTGTGCGGCACTGTGCCTCATGAATACCCCAAGAAAGAACGCCTCCGCTCTGCATTGTTCGTCGACCACCCCCCCTTCTTCACGAGTCACGACAAGAAAAAGGGACACAGAAATCTCATGATGCTGAATATATTCCCACCACACCGTGGGCAAAGACCCACATTCTCCGGCACGCCACGAGAAAAGAAAAAGGGGGGGGAGGCGGATGGGCGGTTG
Source organism: Claviceps africana (assembly GCA_018360145.1). Taxonomy (NCBI): domain Eukaryota; kingdom Fungi; phylum Ascomycota; class Sordariomycetes; order Hypocreales; family Clavicipitaceae; genus Claviceps; species Claviceps africana. Next base: position 20,430 of record SRPY01000499.1, read on the forward strand.
ACCAGTCACTTCCAACACAGTGCCGCAGACAAAATGGAGGCAGAAGACACTGTACGGTGTACACGCAGGGTATCATCCACCCGGCATGAATGGGGATTTCTTCAATGCAGATCCCAGAGAACCCAGACCCCGAAGCCACAATTCTTTAAAGAAAAAAAAACAATGATAACGAGATGAAATGAAATGAAATGAAATGATTCTTCTTTTTTAAAAAAATAACATAAAATAAAAAATCTCCCATCGAGAGACACGCCCCCGCCCTCCAAGTCTTGTGGGATAAAAAAACCAAAGAATTAAAAAAAAATTGGAACAAAATTTTCAGCCACTCCCGATTCATTCATGCAGGCCGTTCGACAATGACAAGTCGTCCAGAACCAAGTTCGATCCAGGCGCGTGGGCTGGCAGGGCACCTCCTCGGTGGAGGAGGGAGGACGCGAATGATTCCAGATTGGATGGCCTTGGGAGGCAAAACAATGACAGGTTCCACGAAACATGCCGTGTGCCGGGCAGGAAATTTTTAATTTTTTTTTTTAAAAAAAGCCAAAAAAAAAAAGCAATCAAAATCAAACCGTTGAAATCGTAAATCGCATGTCCGCACCACCGCCTTCTCGTCTTTCACGACGCACTCTCGCACACTCTTCCTCCACAGGACCAAAAAAACCCCCCCCCCTTCTTCTTGTGTTGCGTGATAACAACCAGGGTGGCAGGGGCACAGAGGACAGCAGCAAGACCTTTGTATTTTGGTCTTTTTACTCTTTCACTTCTTCTTCATGTATTTTCATACATGTGTTTCATTTTTAGGGCAGCCAAAATTCTGGCTTGGAAACAATGTGGTTGTTGTCGGGGTCGCGTGCTGCTGTTCCCTATTCGTTCTCTTGAGGCGGTGGCTAATTTTAGAGGAGACAAGTTTGGTGTCACCAGATGCATGTGGTCTGGTGGCTTGGGGTCGCACAGAGGCTATGTGTGTGCGCGTTGTGTGTATGTAGGCTGGCAAACAAACAAAGGTGAGCTGTTTTGTCGGATTTTATATTTCCGAATGGTGGGCTGGGCTGTATTGTGTTGGACTGTGTGGTGTTTTGGAGATGAGGATGGGATGGGGATGGGATGGACTGGGTTCGGTTAGTTGATGAAGGGGCAGAAAGCAGAAAGAGGGCATTGGGATATGGGGAGGCTGGTCGGGGCCAACCAAGGCCAAGGCGGAAAACCTGTGAGAAGCTGCCAGAACCGTCACTCGTCACTCGTCCACTCGTCCACTCGTCCGTCCGTCGACGTGCACGTCTGGCCCGCGGGGAACTAGAGGAAAAGCGGAGCCTCGCCACCTTGGTTGTTGGTAATACCTCGGCCAACCAGCTCCCTCGTGCCAACACGGAACACTTCGAAAATTGGGCGGCTTGGCGAAAAACCTTCAGCAACCAACAACAACTCAACCCCCGACGACCAGGGGCCGCCATTGGATCCTTTCTCTCCTCGCCCGCCGGCCCATCGCACCTCATCTCGCCTACGTGCCTACGTGCGCAAACAGAAACCGTTCTGCAACGTGCAGGGTTGCGTCCATGCCTCATGTCCCGACTCCTGCCTGACCTTGCCGTCTCCGGTCCGCGTCCCTTCTCATGATAACGAGTTGAGGAGATACTTCAGTTCCGGCTTTTTTTTTACTACGTTTTCCCAGTCGGTTTTGGAAAAAAGTGACACGCCAGAAAACCCTCCCCTCCCTCTCCCCCCCCCCCCCGGCCGGAGACCCTCATCCAATTATTTCTTCACCGACCTTCATCTCGTCCCGGACCAGTACAGGAACTCCCCGTGCGCGTGTGTACATATGTATGTATGTACATTCGTGTACCTCCTGTGCCAGACCGAGTCGTGAACTATTCTTCCTACTGTATTGAGATACACCTCGCCTTCGGTCTTGGCGCTCCTTTTGTTGAGCGATAGCGAGATTGTCGCTATTGCCCTGCATAGCTCTTGTTCCATTACGCTCGTCGACGAAGCGGGAGGAAGGTCCCGATTCTCTCTTGTTTTTTCTCCCCATTCTGCTTTGCCAATTTCCATTCGACCTGTTCTTTCTCCTTTCTATTGTCATTTGTCTTATTCTTCTTTTCTCCCGCAGACGCTCCCAACCCAACAAAGGCAGAACAATGGTTTTGGAAAGAATATACGTGGTGCGGCATGGGGTGAGTGGCGCTTTCTTTGCTCTTTTGTTTACGGACCCCGGCAGCCCGGGACAATGGGGGACGGGAAAAAAAAAAGGACCCCGGTGTTCCCCGGTCGAGGGACAAGGGCCATGATGGTTTTTTTATTTTTTTTATTTTTTTATTTATTTATTTTTTATTTATTTTTTTTATTTATGTTTTTTTTTGTTCTGCAAATGCAATGCACGCAATGGAAACAACAAGACCACATATTGACTCGGCCATCTCGATGTCTTCTTTGGCGCCACCCACACTCCCTAGTTTCGCTCCAGTTGGTCCGTCGATTTCAAAACAGGAGTCTATAGTGGCATGCCGTCGCCGACCGGTATCCAAGGAGATCCGGCCCTCACGTCGTATGGCGTCGATCAGAGTTGGGAGATGGGGGCACACCTTATGACCTTGGACCCTAGAGTGGACAAGGTGTATTCTAGTCCCTTCTACAGATGCTTGCAGACCATGGCTCCGTTCATGCAACTTCAGCAACAAAGGGCCCAGGTTGCGGTCAAGAATGCTCAGACGCCGGCAAGTGGTGATGCATCCAGTTCAGCGAATGAGGGATCCCTGGTCCCCGATGCTCAAGCTCCGGTGACCAAGATGCTTCCGGAGCATGGCATTCGTGAATGGTTCGGATCCGCTCCCTTTGACCACCCAGAGCCCGCTGCGCCCATGGTGCTCAAGAGCATGTTTCCGAGTTATGACCAAGAATACGTGTCAGTCGTGAAGCCTTCCAAAAGAGGCGAGACGCTGGAGCAATTGCAAAACAGGATCACCATGGCCCTGAGGGGCATCATCGAGCAGTGCGATGCGGATGGAACCCGGGCGGTCGTCCTCTGCAGCCACGCGGCCGTCATCATTCTGATAGGACGCATTCTAACCGGCCAGCTCCCTGACAGGGTGGACATTGACGATTTCAAGGCCTTCACATGTGGTTTGAGCGTCTATGGCCGCTCCGAGGCGGCTTCTGTTCTTGGCCGTGACGACGCCATTGCAGGGGATTTTTTGGCCGGTCGCCACGACCACCGTCCACCACCATCTCGACCAGGTATGTACTGTAGTGTAATAGTCTCTCGCAGTATAGTGTGTTCGACACGTAAGCTTTTTTATCACCATCATCACCATCATCATCTGCGGGGAGGAAACCTCGTGGACGGGCGAGTGCTTGCAATATTCATGATTGCTCGCGACCAACTAACACATTTCGTTCATTGCAGAAACAGCGTCGAATGTGATAGGTGGATGGATCTGTCATTTGAACAGTGACTGCAGCTTCTTGAGTGGCGGACCAGAAAGAGGATGGTACGTCTAACCAACGAAACCCCCCCCCCCCCCTTCATCTGCTTTGGCAGGCCCTTGCCACGTATTTGCTTATTTGTTTCTTCGTCTATTTTTCTTCCTCTTCGCATTCAGATGTATTTTCCATTTCCCTTTTCTTTTCTCTCCTCCCTCTCTTCTTTCTTTTTCTACAATCTTACGTGTAGCGACACAAGCTAATACATGTCCAGGAAATTTTCGGGAGATGAATCATTCCCCGACACCGGTTCTCTCTCGGGACCAGACTCCGGGTCCAAACTTTAAACCATGGAAAGACACGGCAGACCACAGAGCCACTCACGCTTAGTGGCAAGGGTCACCGGGGTTTCAAAAAAATAAAATAAAATCAAAAAAACAAAAATTTAAAAATTGGCGAGACTAGTCAAGTGCTCACTAGTAGGTGCTCTAGTGACCTTTTTCTCCGAAATGAGAAAACAGTGACGTGCTGTCTGTCATCTGCATATCCCACAGCATCGCGTCGACTCGCCATGCACGTCTTCGTGGGACACTAATCTGCCTGGCTTGCCATGCCCGTGGAATGAAGCCCCGCCGCTCAAGTAGAAACACTGGATTGGGAAAGGCTCGGCGTGGGCAAGCTACGGGACTGGCACGACTGTAGACTTTGGTCGTGCTTGGCGCAGGTTATACAGCTGGTCTGGTCTGTTCTGTTCTGGCATGTCGTACGTGCTGGCCCGTCTTGGAGTCGCCCCCAAGTGAAGCAAGTTTCCAGCTGTATTTTCTTCGATATTTTTTTTTCTCTCTCTCCCTCTCCCTCTCCCGCCTCTCTCCCCCTCTCCCCCCCGCTCTCTCTCTCTCTCTCCTTTTTTTTTTTT